>JBBKCR010000128.1:22185224-22196428 GCA_037577295.1 Ladigesia roloffi | reverse complement strand
TCTCTCTCTCTCTCTCTCTCTCTCTCTCTCTCTCTCTCTCTCTCTCTCTCTCTCTCTCTCCCTCTCTCTCTCTCTCCTCTCTCTCTCTCACTCTTTCAGTGTCTGCCTCTCTTTCTTTTGGAATAGCCCACCTTTCCTCCGTTAGTCAGTCAGTCATGCTGCTGATCTAATTTGCTGTGGCTGCAGTAGCCAAGCTGCTATTGTAGTTAATGACTGTTTCAGTTAACAGTTGGGAGAGGGTTGCAATTACAGAGTGAGTTTCCCCCCCTCTTCTCACAACATGAGTAATAGCAACTGACTGCCTCTCTTGCCAATTGCTTGCACCCTTTGTTAAAGTTCATGTATTTCTGCAGTGCCGAGCGCGATGAAGTGATGTGTCCCTTTGAATGTGGCCGCATTACTCTCTCTCTTCGCCTCTGAGTAGGCCTTGACTCCCATTATGATTTCCCTGCAACTTTGCACGGACAATTAATGAATGGGTCTTGGATGCACTTCAGCACACACACATGGGCTGTAATGGAATTGTGTTGCCTATTTGGCCCCTTTGTCAGTGGAGAGCATATTGGTGACCAGCTGGCCATTAAAGAAACAGAGAGGCATGGACATATGTAGTTTACAATATATAGAGGTATTTACTGAATAATTTACATAACACACACCGTGTGGTTCCTCACACCAGCTGGAAGACCACTTGCAGCTTCTCAGATTCACCCACTCACTTTCTACAAAGACAGGGCTTGTTTTGACCGAGCCTGTGTGAACTGCAGCAATATCACTCTCATTCTCTGAGCTCATAGTGTGGGCAGTTTCTGAGCAGTTGGCACTTGTCATCAAAACTCAACCTGAACAACTGTGAGCAGTGTCTCTGAAAACACCACTGCTTACAAATGAAGGGTAGGCGTAATGACTATTGTCCTGTTTTTTTGTATTATACTTATTATATAATTGTGGAACACGACGATACGATACTTTTTGTTACATTCATTGATACAGCAATACGTGATGACAAAATTTGTCGTATTTAATTGAATTTAGTGCAGTTCAGTGTGTGAAACAGCAGATAAAATGGCCCATCACTATATTGCTATCATCAGTAGTAATACATATACCAATAGGCATGTACAAACTACTCAAATGCATAGTTAAAAGCAGCAGTTCTACCGAATGCAATGTTACCGAATTCTGTTTTTAATGGTTAAAGACTGGCCAAAATAATTGTACTAATTTTGATCTTTTGTTGGATTTCATGAATACTTCGATTCATCAAAACACTTAACAGTACTTGCTTGGAGCTGTGATTGGTTACAGGCGCGATAGCAGTATTCCAGAAACTAAAATCATAATAACGATAAGTATGTGACATATACTTGCTCCAGGAAAGGGGGTATGTATGGGCTTACAACAGCTCAAACGTTATCAAGATTTTTTATATCAGGATTTTAGGAAAAACAGGTCGGAAACAAATACTCAATTAGTGTATTCTTATTAGAGTGAGGTCCAAAACTCTTCTGTAAAATCGACTCCCTCTGTAAAATCGACTTCCCCTACGGTGTAAGTTAGCTCAGGGAATTTAAAGGGTCAAAACAAGACATTGTAACTAAGAGAAAGCAAGTTCAAGTCAAGTTCAAGTAGAAAGTGCTACATTTGCATTGGGCAGTGCTTTATTTACCTAGGGAGGATTGAACTGTTACCTATAGCCTAATCTTGCTAATAATAAAAAGAAGGTTTCTCAGTCTGGATAACTTTTTGCATGAGACTGAATGCAGGGAAGCCAACTGCCAGTTGCAAGCCAGTGTGTCATTTGAACATCAGTCTTGAAGGCAAAGAAAACAGCCTGTTTAATTTAAAGCCATAAAGGGAGGTTGTAAAGTGTTTATGTAGAGGTGAATTTTGACTGTTTTTGTTACTTAAAATCACATTAACATTACAAGTGGGGGAAAATCCTAGAAAAGGGTAGATTATGGGTCTTTAAACTGGCCAAAATAGGTCGGCAGTCCATATATCCGGTCAATCAGCCTGAGTATAACCCATATGTGAGGAACTGCTGTTATTCTGTTGGATTTATTCTTTCCAGTTTGCTTCCTAACCTTATCAAAGCTAAATATGTACCCATGGCCCAATCTTCACAATGCATGGTTTTATTTTTTGCCACATTGCCACCCATATAAAAACTGCTGGTTAAATTGCTGGTGGCGGCAAGGTACTAAACTCATATTGATGTACAGAGAAAGTCCATTATCCAGTATACAATAAATACTCACAGTCCAGAACTTCATCAACAGTAATGCTCTCTCAGTGATAAGTAGGTCCAGCTCACAGCCAGGTGGGTTGCAATCAGAAGATTGAGATCCAGCAAGATGGAGGGATCTGTTAGCTAATTTGCTCTTATAGACATCTGTAGGGGCTCTTTATAAAGCTGCCTATGAGACTCACCAACTCTTACGTGTGTGCCCTCTCATTTATATCGTCACTCTTGTCACTTGTCAGTTGCTGAGCCATGTTGTGGGCCAAGTAGCAGAGAGAGAACATATGTAATGGCCCCAACTGTGTGTGTAGAAAGGCTGTTTCTGTGAAAGGAAAGCCCTATAACCGTGCACTGGAGAGCCAACAGTCGGCGGCTAATAATATCTGTTGATGTTAATCCAATTAGAGTTGATTTAACACTTTACAGAGCATGATTTATAGAGGCGTTTATTGGTTTTCTGTAACATAATCAGTTTGGAAACTTAATGCATTGTTTGGGAATGCATGTGTGACTGGAAGCAGGGGGAGAGCAACTTGTGCTCTGGGTTATTTGAAATGATACGCCCATTAATAATACCAACTCTTGGCCTGTTAGCGCTGTTTTTCCTGGGCTTTTTCTGATCCTCGGGTCCGTCTCAACCTGGCAATAATGCAATCTTCAGAGTCGATGGAAAATGAGCTATATTTACTCAGATTAGTGAGGACACTTTGTCTAGCCTCCTCCGCAGGCTCCCAATTGAGGGGATTTTTTTCTCTGTCTTGTTGATTGTTCGGAGAGTTTGAGAGAGACTAACCCATGCTAATGGAGGTTTAGAGACGGTGGGCTGATACGAGATCAGACACTGGTGATTAATCATGACCAAATGTAGTCGTCTTCTATTACTGACTGTTTGGAAAGCAGAGCCAAACACAAATCTGTGAGCAGCGTGAACAAAAATGTGTGAGGTGGAGAACATTTGATCATGTTTTTGTTTGTTTGATCAATGTTATTTTCTGTGCCAAATTCAGATCAATTTCAGGCAGGGCAATTGCCTTATTTGAAACACAATAATAATACTACTAATAATAATAATGTGTACATGGAAAGATGCTAATATATGTCTCTGTCTGTGTGTGTTTTGATTGCAGTGACACAGTTACAGACGACTTTAGCCTCAGTGCAAGAGTTGCTGGTTCAGCAGCAAAAGAGAATACAGGAGCTCTCTCAGGAGCTGGCCAACTCTCAGGTAATCTCTCCAAACATTTCCAGTCCTTCTGTCCACAGTCTTCTCCCCACATTTGGTCCAGACTTAACAGTTCCAAAAATTCACATCATTATATCCTTGTCCTGTTGGCAATGCATCTTCGGAAGGCAGTTCTCAGAAGGGAAGGGTGCTCAGGATTCCTTTCACTGAATAGAGTCACTGTCAGAGAAATTGTGAAACGTGAGTGTACACCAAAGTGAAAACACAAAGAGGAGATAAATAGAAGAGGCCACGTTTCTTCGTGCATGGCAGTTTCTCAGCAAGATATTATGAATAGCAGGGGTTTGTAGTGTTGGTCCTTGTGGTGTAAATAAAGTTCCTCATTGGTGCTTTTGTCAGGCCTTCTGCTCTCTCTCAAGGGCACCGTCTCTATAAAACAAGGCCATTTTAAGCTTAAAACAACATCTGACATTTATCATTCACTTTGATATGGGTGCCTCGCCTTGATGAAAATATTAGTGCCGACATGGCTCATGTGCTGGAGGACTCCAGTAAAGTGCATGTAAGGGCATCAGCAGAAGGCTAAAGCAAGCCTGCCAGGGACAGCTACAGGACCCTCTCGTCATCACCTCACCTATTTTCAGTTGACAAGAGACCTCATTTAAGCCCCTCCCAGATGCCATGGCAAAATGAGTCTTTTTGGAACAATGCCATAGAAGGCGAGGCACTAATATCAAAGAACTATTTCTTGTTTCCTCAAGACCATTTTCAAAAGCTTTAAGATAAAAATGATCATTTCAATATTAGAAATAATGATATTAAAATACATATTAATATAGTCTTATGTGATCAAATATAAAATATGATCTGTCAGTGACTCCACATACCGAACCACATGAAACATGGTGTGGACCCTCATAATGCTGATGCGTAGTAAGTGATTTGTGTCCCTTCACATCTCCGGAAGTGGAGCAGGCACAAAGTACGTTTTGGGCAATAGCTCAACAAATTATTTTACCACAAATATAATGACAGTTGAATGGCAATGTGGCCTCGTGCAGGTATATGATCCTAGCTCATTAAATTTCATTTGTGCCACCTAGTAAAGCATCATGAGATTTTGCACCCTACAACATTACCACATTGTTTGAATGCAAACCTGAATTCATGAAATTTGTCCATCGACTCAGCAAGAGAAACTTTTAAATATAAGACTTGCTCATGCCAGTATCTCTTGATATGTATAGATTGAAACTTTTTTGAATGCACCTCTAATTTTGTGATATATTTTATAAAAGGGGCGTCACAACAGACACGAGTAGGTTTGGAATATGTCAAATGTATAAAGACCAGGGCCCGGTTTCTCGATAACGTCTTATCGCTAAGTAGGTCTTAATTTCACCTCTCTCTTAACTTTATGGGCTGATTCTCGAAGCGTTCGTACACTAAGTATATCTTATGTACGTCCAACGTTCGTAAGGTTGGTCCGGACCACTCTTAAGCTGTCTCTTAGCGTAGTTTCAGCTCAAAATGCTAGTGACCGCCACTGAGCAGCAGTCTTTAGGAATCAGCAGTGTATGCAAGTCAAATAATGGCATGTTATTAATTGGCCTAGTGGTAAGTGCGTTGGTTTGTAAGATTGGCTTGTTAGAAGATGGGAGTTCGAATCCCGCCTGCAGTTATATTGTTTTATAATTACATACAAAGGTAGTCCGAAGTAAATATACTTGCAAAAGCTAAGTATATTTTGCTTTTGAGAAACAAAATTGGTCGTAAAATCTACTTGGGTATTGTTGACTTAACAATTCATACTAGTAAGTGAACTTTACTTGAGGAATTCCTTAGTAAATATTACAATGAATTTCTGTGTGGAAATTGTTACCAAGCTTTTTTTAATTTTTTTTCTTCTCTGCCATCTTCTCTATCTTTTCTCTCTCTCTGTTTCTCTCTCTTTCTCTCTTTCTCTCTCCCTCTCTCTCTTTATCTTAAAAAAGCTCAGTAACAATTTCCACACAGATATTAATTCTAATATTTGCTAAGGAATTCCTCGAGTAGGCTTTACGTACAAGAATTTATTGTTGCATCAACAATACCCACGTAGTTGTTCTTAGTAAAAAAATCAATTTTGCTTTTATAAGAATAATGTACTCCAGACTATCTTCATATCCAACTACGACACTGTACACCGTCAGGCGGGTTTCGAACCCCAGTCCTTAGATTACGTGGCCAACGCCCTTACCACTAGGTTATCTGGCTGCGCTTTTAACACAGGTGGCCAAACGTTTTTCAATGTACGCGCGAATGACCTGTGAATCGATTTCAGAGCAATCGATCGCTCCTTCTACGTCGCACATAAGGGCCAACGACTTAAGAGACTTCCTAAGGGATGGTTCAAGAAACACTCTGGGAAATGTAAACAACTTAGGTAAGATATATCTTAGAAAATCTTCTTAGAAAATCTTCTTATCGAGAAACCTGGCCCAGATTATTTGAGGTTATGCCGTAGAACAACCCCTTTTGAAGCTAAACTTTCAATGCATGGTTCTTTAGAAAACATTTTTCTAAATGAGATGTGTGAATGTGAAGAACCACATTGATTGTTGGAAAAAAAACATGTAAAGGTTTTAGAAAGCTTCCTTAATTAAGTAAAGAAATTTAGTGAAGGTTCTTTAGAGCTTTAAAATATTCTTCATGCTCACAAATCTCTGTTTTTTAGGGCAGTGATCATCAAACCAGTCCTGAGGAACCACACAGGATGTATGGCATAAGGATATCAGTTTGAGAACCCAAATAGTTCTATTTTATTACCCAAAGAACTCTTTATGACCTCTTTTTTTGAGTGAACTGTTGAACTGTGTTCTTGAGAAACATGTAGAATTTGGGCTGAAAGATGCTTAAATAAATGTTAATGCACCTGAAAATCATTTTAGCTGTCGACCGGATGGCGGCTCTGTTGTGTGTTTTGCTTATCACACGCTAATGTAGTGCTCCATGGTATCATTATCTTGCTCATCGTGGCTGCATTGTTGCTTTTCACTTTTAAAGATGTACGCTTAAGATCCATAAAGTCTCTTGGCCATCTGAGAGAAATATCTGGCGTTTCGAATGAGCTCCCTGTTAAAAACATCTCTCCATACCTCAAGTATGAAACTCTACTCACTTTGTATCTCATGATGCTGTGATAAATCACCCCATAGCAGGCGCCAAAAAGTGCTTTGGAATTGCGACTGAGCCGATGTTTTATGTCCACAGCTTGTTAAGCACATGGGTGTTTGAATGTAGCATCTGGATCCCGCAGGAAAACATATGCGAACACATCTGGCCCTGTACAAATCTGAGAGAAAAATATGAACCTCTCACCCCTCTGAAGTTCATCAAAACTGCAGACTCACCACTTCTCCTCTTCTTTTTTCCTCCTCCTACTCCTTCTCTCCATCTTCCAGTCTCTTCCTAAGGTCTCCCCGTATAACCTATACTGTCTTGGACAGTATCTATACCCTGAAATGCATCTGAGCTAAGCACTCTCCGTCCACAACCCCCCCTCCGCTCCCCAGTTTCAGATGGCACGCATACTCGCCAGCCGAAGCCAAATTGAGGTAGAAATAGATTCCTGTTAAAAATCTAAATTGAATTTAAAAATGTTGCCGTCATTTACTGTGAGTGCCTTGTTGGAAGACAGCAGTGTATAAAAAGTATATTTCACATCAAAACAGCCATTAAACAAATCATAAACTCTGCTTTATAGCTGAAGTGTTGATCTTAAATTTTCTTTTGCGAGACGCAGGGCCCTGTTGTCTCCAGCCATATGGGAAATTGTGAAAATTGTTTTAAGGTCCGGAGTGTGTGATTAAGAACACATGGTGAGCCGCTGAGCCTAGTTATCATTTTCACTTTGTGGTTTTCTGGTCTGCCTTTTTGGGCTTCTCTGTGCCGAGTGGAACGCGCCAGGCTTGGCAATTAAAACTCTTCAACGCGGAAGTGTGCGTATAACCTAAAACACATGGCAACTCATGTTTCTTCGGCTGCTAAGTAAACATTTCTTACAAATTCAAACACTGAATTACAGTGTGCAATCTCATTTACTCCTTTTTCCCACTGTGTTACAGAGCGCTACAGTAACGATATGTCAGAACAATTTTGAGCTTGCCACATTCTCAGCTCTTTAGGAGACTTTGTCATCATAGCAGCCCATGTTATGATGACAAATTCTCCTAAAGAGCTGAGAATGTGGCGGGCTCAAAATTGTTCTGACATATCGTTACTGTAGCGCTCTGTAACACATAGCTAAATTGGCATTTAAAAGACAATGCTGTAGTAAATCAAGCTTTCCTTTCTTTATACCATTTTTTGTACTATGTAAGTGTAAGTTCACAGACTAGTCCATGTCATCCATGTGTGCAAATTGCAAAACAGAAGATTTTGAATGTATTGCTTTTGCAAGAAGCAACATGTACATATAATTGCCTATTTAGCCCTTAGCAGTTTCTCCCCACCCATTCATGTTGAAGTTGTGTGAGTTTTTACTTCGACTGCATTTTGTAATGAGATGTGATACAGGACAGCCAGATACATTCCCTGGTCTGAAGAAGAACCTGTTTAATTCATGCTACAAATAGACATCAAGGAAAAACATGAAATGCAAGAATAATGTAAGCTATAGGCACTTAAATGAGGAAATATTAATGCTTGTCTTGGTTTCAGCAGATAATTACCTAAGGTTAAATAGGCTGTGTGCATGGGGCTTCGGGGTCTTGGATTTTATATCTTCATTGTTATCAGCAGATACGGAAATTACCAGCACAAGCCCAGAATTTTCATATCTGTGCAACCCTCATTTTAAATCCAGAGATATTTGCCTTATTAGTGGCTGCACATGGAAGATTAGGAGCTGTTCAGTTTGTAGCCGAAGTGCTCGCCACTGGGAAAGTGCATAAACAGGCTGAAATGAATTGTACCAGCGCTTTCATTGGAAACAGTCTTGAGGGATTTAGTTTCAAGCTGATTCCACCATAAATATACATGCATTACACAAGGAAAATATTATCAGAGAGAGAAGCTGCGAGTTAATTTGCATTCAGACGTTTTTAAACTGTCCTTGTTAAGATATTATCCACTAATGGTCTGCAGGCATTTACTAATGTATTCAATGTTTTCGCTGGCTGTCTGCTGTTCTGCGTATGTGTTAGTCTCACAGAGAGGCGCGATATTCTCCATGAGGATTAACTTCTCCATAAAGGAAATGATCCAGAAAGGCAACAGAAGCAGGACTGCTTTTGCTCTCGGACCGGCTGAAAATCCGGTGAAAAGCCATTTGACAGGAGTCAGGTGGTCATCACCAAACATCTTTTGTGTGTCTTTAGGTGACGTGACCTCTGTCATTCATCAGAAACAAAAGGCCTGTCGCAGCACCCCGGTCCTGCAGCGAGGTGCGTCGTGGCAGCAGTTTGAAAAACGTTATTTAGATTTTATGTCTGGGAAGTGTAAGCTCAGCCGCCGAAGCAATTAATTTTTTTTCCACAGGTAAAATGAGCGAGAGGCACATTCCAGCCTTATTATGTGGGTGCCACGGGGAGTTGGGGATTATGATGGTCGTAATGAGGTGAGGCCTGTAATAAGAGTGTCTTCGCCGGGCCTAATGCGCTCAGCCCGGATCAGATGTGCCCTCCGAAAACACCACCCTTTATCAGAGGGGGCTTTAGGAGGAGATAGGAGAGAAAACCCCAACCTCGCCCGGCCCTCCCTCCCCGCCCTGCACTGTAAATGAGTCTGATCCTTTTCAGATGTGATTCAATTAATTTCCTTTAGATGTAATTACATGTGAAAGAGTGAAATTTATCCCTCTTCACTTGACAGAGGGTCTCTGCTTCCTAACTAGCAGCCCCCGGTGAGTCAGGCATTCTTAATTACTTTTAGTTTTCTTTTCCCCAGCCATTTTTGCTTCATTTCCACACACAGCCCCCCTCCTTCTCCTCCTCCGAGGGCAGGAGGACGGGGGGATTAGGAGCTGGATGAGGGCTGTTTGTTTGTGGACAGTTCAAAGCTTCAGGTACCCCTGTGACTCAGTGTAAGTTTACAAGATTTTAGTTCCTCCACCTAAAGGGGCTTAGGAGCCCTGATTAATCCGTTTGAATTTTAGGCTGGGTACACGCGCCGCCTCACTCTGGGCATTAAAGAGGAGTTTGTGCTCCAAAATTCAGATTGTGGAGGGAGCTCATAGGTAGCACCGTGGCCTGAGACACTCATCACAGTATTAAAATATTTTACTGGCAGCCTTTTTCTTGCAGTGTTTATTTTATGCTCTTTGCAGTCAGCGTTGCCATGAGTTCCTTTTTCTCTGCAAAATACATCCTTTACGTGAAATGGCATCAGCAGCCACCTGTCCATTGAAAAAGAAAAAAAAAGATGGATGATTTTTTTTTTCTTTTCCAGAAGTAATTTGCTATTCAAATGTTTGCAGGCCATTTCAATTGGCCATCATTCCGTGCAGCAATTCATCCTTTGCCAAGCAGTAGATGATAACGTTCCTTTTAATAAAAACCCCTCTGACTTGTGACTGCCTGATGAATGCTGCCATTGTTGTGCTTGAGACCTCTTATCAAGCACCTCTGTCCTGCTTAAATCAGCAGTCGGAAATATGGAAAAATATGTAAAAATGGTGTGATTAACTCCCTTTTTCAGGAGATCATGAGCTCATGGGACCTTTCCACTTTTCCGAACGTTTCTGTGGAGATGGGTGGATGGACTTCAGAGCGATGTGGGTTGTCCATTTGCTGAGTGTGCAGTTCTGTTATCAGTGTGGTTGTACTGTTTGTGTACTGATATAAGGAGCGATAAATAATGTACATTTTGAAAAAGGACAGTGAGCTCCGCAGAAGGTTTTGCATATAATGCAAGTTCAAAGGTTTCCATGAGTCTGAGGTGAAAGTGCACAATGCCTGTTTTGGGTGTGTACTCTGAACTCCTGTGTCTCCAGTCATGATTTTAAATGAGAATAGATTTCATCCTGGTTATCATAAATGAAAAGTTTGTTTTTCATTTGTCTTTCTTCCTGTCTGCAGGCCTCCACTGCTACTAACCGCATGCTGGAGTCTCAAAGCATCAGTGAGCTGAAGGCTGAGATTACTTCACTGAAAGGACTTTTACTCAGCAGGTAAAAAACGCCTTACATTCTATTGCCCTGGGCCTAATGGAGAAAGGGCAGTTGCTTCCAGTAGTGCATTTGTGTAGGGAACCAACTTTTAGGTGCTTTAGGTTCCACAGTATTCCACAGTGGTGCATGTTTGTAAGGTTTTCTTAACTCTTTGTTAAACAGGGATTATTATCAGCACTTCGAGTCGTGTTTTATATTTAAGGTCTCACTTAGGTTTAGGACTAGTTTCATTAGAGTCTATTATTGGTGGCTTAAAATTCAGTTCACAAACACTTAATCCTATGATGGTGTAAGACAGTGAGCATATACAAAACATTTTGCATGGACCTAAAAGTAGTGATAAAAATCAGAAAGGGTAAGAAATTAAAATTAACATCGGAGATCAGTACACCCGTAGTGATTTCAGCTCAGTCAAGGCTCAGGTTCTGGTCCTGTGTATAGTTTTCCCTTTCTGGAGTGACTGGATATCAGGGAAAATCCCAAAATAGCTTGCAGCATGCAGGTTTTCCAGGACCAGTGCCACTACTGTACAACAGACATGTGCATGCATTACAGACCCTCATCAGATATATACGTGTGTGTGTGTGTGTGAGTGTGTGTGTGTGTGTGTGTGTGTGTGTGTGTGT
>JBBKCR010000128.1:22157146-22184780 GCA_037577295.1 Ladigesia roloffi | reverse complement strand
TGTGTGTGTGTGTGTCTGTGTGTCTGTGTGTCTGTGTGTCTGTGTGTCTGTGTGTCTGTGTGTCTGTGTGTCTGTGTCTGTGTGTGTCTGTGTGTGTCTGTGTGTGTCTGTGTGTGTGTGTGTGTGTGTGTGTGTCTGTGTGTGTGTCTGGTGTGTGTGTCTGGTGTGTGTGTCTGGTGTGTGTCTGTGTGTGTGTGTGTGTCTCTATACTGAAGCAGAGTACCGGAAGTGACTTTTTCTGATGTATCCCACAGAATCCTCCACTGCTTTGGACCAAATCCATCCCACTGTCATTAATGATTACTGTATTGTATTTAAGGTTTATGAACACCTAAGCAAAATCATGCACCCAAAATTCCTTAAACATAAAAGCTTTTAGTTCATCTTTGTTTTTGCTATGCCTTTAATTTCTGAGGGCTTCTTTTGTTTTCCTAACATCTGAACAAACGTCTCATCTGACTTTCACAGTACGTCTTTGTGAAGGAGGTTAAAATTAAATACAAACATTGGCTTTGCCATCTGCTGCTAGGATTGATTCTCTGGCTATTCAAGTATCAGGCAGGAAATATTTGATGTCTTTAAAAGAGATTCATCTTTGTCTTGTCTTGTTTTGCACTTACATACCCTGTTACATCTTTGCCAGGTGTGGAAGACATAAGGCTAAAGCTGAAATATCTCATAATTGCTTGCACCCTAGAGCTCTGCAAAGCTTTCAGTGAGATGTATTTGCATCAGTAACTACCTACTCGTGTATTTTTGTTAAAGTATTATACAATGGGAATATAATAGGTGAAAGGCCATCCGGTGCACAGGGATTCACGGTAACTTGTTAATGGCTGATGGCTTGTGAATGACTGCATAGTTGGCACAAAACGAGTCGCTAGTGTTCACTGTCTTAGAGATAATGGACATGCATGCTGTGCTTCGTATGATGACAAATTAGAGTGTGAATTCAGAGATGTGACAGAACTGTTTAACAAATGACTGGACTATTACATAATGGTTCGTTTCCAGCAGTCATGCGTAACTCTGGGGAAACCCATGTTCTGTATTTTTTTTATAACATGCTGCTCAATTTGAAAGTTTCTGGTGCTTCCCAAGGTTCTTAATTTACGATCAGACATCTTGATTGTTTTCGGAATGCTCGGATATGCCATAAATGTGAAATTTCGTGAAGGCTGTTAAAGCAAATGGAAGGGATTTCCCAGAGTCAGTTGCATATCTTAATTTTTCCAGTCTTCTGGATGGTTTGGTTTACAATATATTTTCATAATGAAACAAGATACAAGTGACTGGTGTATTAGTTTGTGGAACATTAAGGGTGGTGCTTCCACATTAAGTGACTCAGCAGAAACCCTACTGACAATCAACCATTCCTGGTCAAAAATCTACATGTTATATAAATTAATCTGCCATGTCCTAATGACTGTGGATGGTATTTTCTGTTCCGTTTAGGTCATTTTTATTCTGCTGCAGTTCTATTGTCCACTGGCCATCTCCATCAGTCACACAATACTATGAGCACTGGGAGGATGACTGGCATTTTTCCTCTGAGTCACCAGATTTTTTCGAACTGCCACAGCATTGACTCAACACCATTGAACAAACTAGATCTGAGTGAAGACCAGAGCTCTGATAGCGTCTTAAAGTGTGGGGCAGACCTGAGTAAAACCCAAGAACATTATGCCTGAGTCTGACCAAACCCACAGCAAAATATCTGGCTGATTAGTTTCCTTAGGCCTGAAAATGACTGCTGTCATTATTTTTAATATGTTAAATCTCTGTTTATAATTAAAATTTGTCATGATTTGATGTTTTAGGAAACATCCCAAATTAATGAAATCTGAGTCAATTTAAATGATATGTTAAAGGTTTATTTTGCTGGCTTTGGTGGACTCCGGCTGCAACAACTGAAATGACTCCAGAATGACAGAGTCAGGGGGAAAAATTAGGGGAAAACATCAATTTGAAAAACTAAAAGGTCGTAATCAGTTAAGACAGACTAGGAGAGACCTAAATTTAATTCGAACAAAACTTGAGCCCAGCAGATATTTGAGAGATTATATGTCAGTTGAGCTAGTCATTTTTATTATTTAAAGATGTAGTCAGTGTCTCTAATAAGCAAGCCTAGGGCACACCCTCATTTTCTGTATTTTTCTTATTTCTCTCCCTTTGTTTTTATTTCAGGAGACAGTTCCCTGCTTCTCCTTCTCTCCCGAAAATCCCATCCTGGCAGATTCCTCTAAAGCCAGGCACACTGTCTAACCCACCTTCGGTCAACCACACTAACAGCAGCAGTGACATCTCACCCGTCAGCAACGAGTCGGCCACCTCCTCACCTGTCAAAGAGGGCCACAGCTCGCAGGCGACCCCGTCCAGCACACACAGCCTGAACGGAGAGGCGGGACTGGGGGACATGCTGCCACTGGACCTGAAGGACCAGGTGCGCATGGAGGTGCAGGGGGAGGAGGAGAGGAGAGAAGAGGAAGAGGAGGATGAGGAGGAAGAGGATGATGACGTTACTCATGTGGACGAAGAGGAGCACCTCAGCGTCCAGACGGAGGACAGGAGAGGAGGGGACGGACAGTTCAACGAGCAGGTGGAAAAGTTGCGGCGTCCTGAAGGAGCCAGCAATGAGAGTGAGGTGGATTAGGCCAACCCCTAACATCTCTGTGTCCTTCAGTTTGTTCCTTCCTCCTGTCAGCCCTTTCTTTAATTGAGTTTGGTCATTTTTCCTGTCACACAGGCTGCAGCGACCGTGCACTAAAACGCAACAGGTGAGGCCCATCATTTGTGTTCCAGTATCTAGTGACTTTTTTTTTCTCTACAACACACAAACTGAAGTAACGTTTTGCGTGCCCAGGCAAGCACAATAACAAGCAGTGTTGAACTAGATGATGACAGAATGATTTTTATTCTTAACCTTTAGCAGCAATTCTGTGCCCAACCATATCACAACTTTTTGTCATTTCACACGACATTAGCTACTGTAATTTCTGATCTTTGACAGAAGTCAGCTTCCTGTAAACCTGCTGTAAAATATTTACCAGTTAAAAATGTATTTAATTTCAAACAAGGGCCTACAGCAACAAACCGTGGACACCAAAGAATCTCGATGTTCTGCTTCTTTTGTTCTGAGTGTGGTTAGTAGGTCATGTGACCGGATCTTCTGTGCTTGCACTACGTCACTTCGCAACCACAGAGAGACCCATCCTCCACATCAGCCGCAATCCTGGTGGACAAGCTCTTGTCTGGACGTTACGTGTCCGTTCCTGTGCGCTTTGCACTCTCAGCATAACAGCTAGTGTGCCTGTGGAAGAACAGGTCCTTGTAATTTCCGATTAAAGTGATGATGGGTTTACTTCCTGGTGGTGCTGAGAATTGGAGTGCACTGAAGAGGCAAATAAACACTGTTTTTAATGCTCTCTGTGTGAGTGAGTGAGGAAGGGAGGGGGAACTGAAAGAGAGTGATAGAAAAGAGAGACAGCAGAAACAAAAGTGTCTGCTCGCTCAGTTGCATCTCTCCCGTCTCCAGCAGGGCAGCTGATTCGGTTTATGAAGTATGTTAATAATCAAATGATCAACAAATAACAGATGTATTAGTTCATGCAGCTTGAAATGTCAAGGAGGCTAAAATCGGAAATCTAATACTCAAAGCCGCTTCTATTGTATTATATTACACGACAAAGCCTCCAGTCCAAATTATACCGGCCTCCTACAGTGAATAATCTTAACATGAAACGGTGCCGGGGTTTTTGTAATTAAACCATGTAAAACAATGGATGCTTCAGCAGAGGTGCTGACAGTTGTGGTTCTCTCTTTGTGGGGCTTTTCTCTCCGAGTCCTGAGGGAGAGAAAAGGGAAAGAAACCTGAAAAAAACACCTCTGATGCAAATTGAGAGTAACGTATGAATACTTTACTAATGGAATTACTCACTCGCCAGCTGACGAGAAAATAAAAAAAGCAAGAAAGATCCCGGAGAGAGAATTAGAGTGTCAGCTCCGCTCTGACATTTTCACTTCTAACAAATGGCCTTCAGAGTAACGCGATTACAGCCCAAGCAGGTGAAGCTTTTGTGGACTAAGGCGGCGGCCCCTTGCGCCTCTGTACTGCGGAGGTTCCTCGCGGTCTAGATCACAGCCGCTGAGACTAAAGAAAGCTCTTATGTGTTCCGTGATAGTGAATAAGATCTAGATACTAATAATGTACTGTAATACAGGGTGATGATCTTAAAACAATGATCAAAAATGTGACAAGAACCTTATCCTGCAATTTTCAACCTAATTTCAGTGCTTAATAAACTGTTAGTGACACAACTGCCTGTTGGTTTCTATTTAAGTGTGTTTTAAGTGTTCTGAATCTGACTTGACGTTGTCTTCCACTCGCAATTGGAATTGGATTGGAAAAGAAATCCTGCAGTGTTCTTGTAATTGAGAATTCATTTGACTGATAGTGAGGGACAGGGAAGCCTGGGCAGTAGGAACTCGTACCACCAGCATTATGTGTGCTCACGCATGTGTTTGTATTTAAGCAAATTTTAACACAGATGTACATTTCATGTATTGGATCTGACTCTTGAGTAGATAATCCTACAAAAACCTAACATGGCCTTTTTTCCTCTTATAATGATCCGGGAAATTCCGATATCGATGAGAGTGTAAATATTTGTAATAAATTTGATTTAACATAAAGTCGCTTGTTGTTTTGTTGTTTGACGTAATGTTGCAGATAATGCAATGCTGTCTCAGTGAGAGTGTGTCTAAACACAGCCATCAGAACTACTGTATTATCTGTGCACATGTACTGTATGTATAAAAGAAACTTTCCCTTGACCTACGCATTAGAATTCATGAATCTTTAATGCATGAATATGTGCTCTAGATGGGTTTGGAGAAGAAAAAAAAAATCAAGTTAAAATAATGCATGTCACTTTGTAAGGCAGCAGCGAGAACAAGATGTTCACCATTCCCAGAATTGAATTTCATGTAAAGGTCCATTTGCCTCATGGGTTTTAATGGGGAGTTAGATGCTTCACTCGAAATTTTACACAAGATCAGCACTCTTCTTGCTGTTTTCAGTCGGGTCTCTATTAAGTGGATTCAATCGATCACCTGTGATCCTAAAACAGCATTCTTTAAATAAAAAAATAATAAGGCACGTTCCACTATCGTAAGCAATACGAATATTCCAGTGCATTATCAAGTTTATGAATTTAATTTGTCTGTCAAGGTCTAAATGATCAATAGCATTGCACATATTGATGTGGTGTATAAACTTCTTGAAGGTTCGATACCGCATCCCTTTGTAATCCATTAACCTCTCCCTGGAGTTCAGGCTGGGCTCAGATTTATAGAGGCTGCTGTAATAAATGCACTTGTACATCATTTAGTGTCTTATGGGAGCAGCAGTGCATTCCTGCCCAGAAAGCCTCCTGCGTTCCTAATCTCCAATTCTTATCTTCATTTGAGAGAGGGGGGCCATATGGTCGGCCGTCTGGACTCGACCACATCTCTTCTAACACTTAAACAGACGAAAATGTTAAAAAGCTAAAGCAGATAGGCGGGCTTAAGCTGCTATATCTGGCTCCGGAGCTGGAGGGAAGCTTTATTTAGATGGTTTTGGTGTCTGGCTGGCTTTTGCCAGAGGTGGGAGCTTTAACCTCATCAGTGGAGCTGTGCTAAACGGGGACCACTCAATAGGGGAGTGTATTGATGTGGCCTGAACTCCATTGTTCTCCTGAACTGAGCACTCAGCAGGTTAGAAGGCTGAGTGTCTCCTTGGATCAATGGAAGGGTTGTTAGCCCTTCCTGCCCCAGGAGGGCCAACACTGAAGGGCTACACTCGCAGCATCGGGTCCTTCTGGAGGGATTACCACAGAGACACTTCCGCTGGAGTCCTTAACTGGACACTCTGTTTTACCTATGACCTACATATCAGACGATTCTGCTATACAATGCTAATCTATGTGGCTTTTAGTAATGACTAGAGGCACTAGTGCTGAATGCCCACTGAGTACAAGGTCAAGACTACAACAAAGAATGTTCCATTGTAAAAATGAAGGTGCCAAAAATAATGTTTTAGGTTTAGAAGAGCCATAGAGCACCACAGAACAGCCATTTTTGGTTCAGCTGATTTGTTTTCAGTTTTATTTTAACACAAAAAAACTATTGCAGGTTTCATTAGGGCCACGTTTCCTAGCCGTGGTCCTGTAGGCCCTCTCTCTGCAGATTTTAATGAATGTTTCCTGCTTCAACACACTTAATTTGACCCAGTAAATGATGATTTGTTGGGTCAGATGTCTTAGGAAGCAGCAAACATATAAAAGTGTGTAGACCAGAGAGCCTCCAGGACCAGGGCTGAGAACCAAACGTTCTTTTTTGGCATTGTCCCAAAAACCATTCATTTATTTTGAAGAATGAATGCTAAAAAATAGTCACACATGATTGGATGTGGGCTAGCTTGGACTTGTTCTACATTTTAACTCTGGAATCTCATCTGGAATAAATCAATCTGGAATTTCAGAACATAATATTTTCGAGCTGATCTGTACAATTACAAACATTTTCCACAGCACTCAATATTTTTCTTCCGCACTTGCTAAAACAGACCCAGTGATGGAGCAAGGAAGTCCTTTCCATGTTCTCCCAGCTTTGCATAAGAAAGGTCAAAGCTAATACTGTAGACAAGGAATACGCATGCTTCCTCCTTCCCTCTCCGATAGCACGAATGGCAGCACATGCAGGCCTGGCTGTGTGGGAGGGAGTCTGTTTGATGTTGTGCTCATATGGGTCCAGGCCTGTGGAACACCACTGGGTATCCTGCACTCAAAGGGAATCCACTGGTGGACAGATGGTATCAGACATCACAGGACGCCCTCGCACTTCGGCGTTGAACGTGCTGTCCTCGTCCTGTGTTTAGCTTGGCCTTCATCAGTTGGAAACTGGCATATCCACTTCTGGACATGATGGCAGTCCATCATTTTGGAGCTAGGAAAGATAATTATATCCTTTTCCCCCACCTCACACTTCCACTCTGGAGAGAGTGGCATAGTGAAAGAATGTGTTTGGGAAAGCTGTTGCCTGTCAAGAAGAAGTGGCTTAAATCCTCTTTTAAAGCTTATCTGTTTATCAGACGCCGTTTTGAGGCAAGGCCATGCAGAAACTGCAAAGGTGTGAATGGTTGAGCTTGCCCAGTCAAGGTCGCAGGAGTCTCTCGACGCCTGTGGTGCCGTGAAGCACTTTGTCATCACTTGTTATATAAATTCTCCGCAATCGTACAGGATCACATTTCCCCTCCCTTTAGAGCTCAGGGTCACTGGGTGTTCCCCTGGCCCCGTCTCAGCGTCAAACGGAACAAATTTGAGCCCGCTACTCTCGCGTGGGGAGTTTTCTCTGCCGGCCAGAGCTGTGAGGGGCCTTTATTATTGGCAGCTCGGAGAAAAAAGCTAATGGGAGGATGGAGGAGAGGCAAAAGAGGAGGAGGTGAAAGGGGTGGGAGACTGAAAAACAGAAAAGAAAGGGGGAAGAAACAATAGCAGGCTGCAACAGAAGGGAATAAATCTCAGGGGAGCCGAGAGGGCCTGGAAGTGGTAATACTGGAGACAATATTTATGAATTGGCCTGTAATGAGCCATCAGCAGCATGGCGGATATGAGCGCCTGGGCGAGAGAAAAATGCCCTTGTCCCTACACTGGTGGGGAGAGTGGCCGTGCTATTGTGAGCAGAATGGATTATCCAGGGCGGCTTGTCAAGCCTGTTGAGAACCCATGACTGCAGGCAGTGGTGGGGCAACAGGTGCAGCCCTCGCCGAGTCTGGCAAATTAGACAAATCATATAGAACTGTGCGTGCAGCACCTGAAGCATGCCAGAGGCCAAGAGAGACACGGAAGGAGGGAGGGGCTGGCCGGCCTAAGACTGACACAGGCCGGGCAGCAGGCAGAACTAGGCCTCTCTCCCTCTTTCAAACATTTCTTTGTGGCTTTCTTTTTTCCACACACACACACATGCAAATGCAGCGCTCTCCCGTGTGTCTGCGCTGGATGGAAGCGACAAGCGCAGAACAGCCCACACTGATAAGATACCATACTCCTAAGTCAACAGAGCTCCTTTTAGCTCTGAGCGTTCGCAGTTTATGCCTTAATTAAGACGATGAATACCACTAGCAACTGCCTCCGTTTTACACTACCTGTGTAATTACACCAAGCTCGCTGTATCCTCCAGCCCTGCTCTTAATGACTGTGGAATAAGTAAAATGTTTGATGCCTGGAGAACTAACCACGTCTTCTTGCCTTGCTGGAGCAGCGCTCGGTCATTAAAGCGTTTATTGAAGCAAGGGTTCGGTTGTGCTGTAATGTGCCTGGCTGCGTAAAAATGCTGAGTGATCTGAACCTAAAGTAAAATTAGAAAGCACAGACCTTTCAGAGACAAAGCAAGTTGGAAATTAGTTTTTGGAGCCATTTTTTGGGAACCTTCTCCACTGCAAAGGATTTGAATTGAAATACCCTCATCCAAGTGAATGCTAATGTTAGGCTATAGGTGTGGCAACTCTGAAGTGTTGTGAAAGTGGAAAATCAAGGATGTCACTTGGCAATTAGTGACATGTGATGATGTTGAAATCATGTCTGTATTGGCATATAATTATTTATTTATTTTAAAAAAAAAGAATTTCCACTGGATCAATGTTTAGACTGGCATTTAAAACCCGATATTTCCGGACAAATTTCTTGTACCCTTGAAAACTATTGGACGATTTTTGTTTCCTGTCGTATAATGTATCTATAGTTCAATTCCACAATAGATCATACAAGAGATGAAGGCCCTTCCTCTTTCTCCTTCACTTACTAGGATGCTTGAAATCACATGAGTTTGTTAGCTGATGTAGGTGGTGTAGTTGACAATGTCTCTGCCACCACATAAGTGAAGGTGTAGTGACACTTCGCATGACTGCCAGCTTCAAACCCCCCACCCCCACCCCCTGCTAGGTAACACTGTGATCAGAAATAAGGGGTTGATGAAATATGTGAAACGAAGGAAATAGTCTCTGTATTATTCCTTGACTTGCTTTTGTTATTCTTCAACCACACTTACTTTGGTCTGTGGGATGATTCCATTCATTGCGTTGTCCAGCCTTTGTTTGTATCAGCATCAGCAATGCTAGATGTACATGAAAAATATTGAAAATGGGCTGTGTCTCAATATTTTTGACATTTCCTCTAATCTTGCCCTCTTCTGTCTCTCAAAATACTATCCACATTCTATTTCTTTTTCTTTTTCCAAAAAAGCAAGCCCAAAGTCCCACGCCAGCCTTCCAACCGCTTCTTTTGGAAGGATCAGGGCACTGAATGCCTTTGGTAACAAAAACCCCAGTCATTGCTGTACAATTGCTATTATTAGCATCAGTAGAATCTTCCCAACCTCCACTTCTTCCATGCTGCAAATGTCACATTGCTGATGTATTCCGTATTAAATTACAGCGTTTTAAGTGAGCGGAGAGAGGAAGGCTGTGTGTTATCAACAACTATAATGTGAAAGATTACCAGCAGCCCCCCGTCCCACCTGTTTTCACTCTCCTTTTCACGAAGGGCGCAGCTGTGGCACCAAACAGGGCATTTTAAACATCTCTCTCTCTCCTTATTTAGCTCGGCTCTGCTCACAAGGATGCATTTGGAGATTGTCATTTGCTTTGGCTCATATAGTTGGTATTAGTGGTGTCAGAAAAGGAGAGAGGTTGGAGGGGGCTTGTGAAGCACTTCTCAGTCAGAAGCCATAAACATCTCAGTGAGTGGCAGGAGGCCTAGAGCGTGCCCTTCATCCTCCCTGTTACTGCCGTGGTTTTAGACTTGGATAAATGGGCAGAATAGTTGAAGCTGGCTTGTAATTACCTTAGTATTACATTATGCTTATTTTCATCATTTCCACAATGACTTCTGTTTTGATTCTATCAGTGTCTGTTCGGATCTGCTCTGGTTTCTATCAGGTTGCAGGTGCATTTCCGAGCCAGGAACATAATGCTTGCTGTAATTATACCAATGTGGAAATTTTGGGTTGTTGAGGCTGGTTATGGTTGCTGTTTGTGCGTCTCCTCGCTGATTAATGTGATGGTGGAGCGCAGTTACATTCTTCACAGCACTTTCCATACCACAGCATTGAGTGTTTTTGTTTCTTTATGGTGTTTTCTTAATTTGCGCTGATTGGATTAAAGTTGAGCCGTGTTTATATTGTGGCTCTGTGTTCACTGCTGCCAAGCGGCTCTGCTTTATGGCTCCGTCACATGCTGTCATCTCTGTGCTCCTACCATGATCGTAGCATTAAAGATCACATCACACCATTTCAGCTCATTCTCAGCCAGTCTACTGGGCTTCCCCCAGCTGAAAAACCATCCAATTCTCTATGGAATCGTGTCAAATTAACCCAATTTATGGCTTAGCACTTAAGAATCTCTTTAGTTTCCAAGAAAATGGGCCCTGCCTGTGTGTGTGTGTGTGTGTGTGTGTGTGTGTGTGTGTGTGTGTATAGGCATATGTGTGCCCACAGAAGCAAAATTGCTCTGGTTCCTCTTGAGCTCAGTGTATTGCCTTTTCGCTCCCAGCTCTCTCTTTTTGAATGGAGTTATAGAGTGCTGAAGCTTTTTTTCCCCTTTCTTCTCTAGAGACGCCTGCTTGGTTTTAAGCAAACTACTTCAACTGTAATGGCTTCCTGGCTTCAAGCCAATGAAGATTAACAGTTTTATGTGCTTCTTTCTTGTTGCCACTTGCAACTTGTTTGTTCACTTCAGGCAGGCCAAAGGGCCACTCTGCATGTGCCTGTAGCTGCCAGGGTCCCTTTAATACATGAAACTATGTTTCTTTAACAGGAAAAAGTGGGTCTGAATTCAGCACTGAGCCTCTGTGTCCTTGTTCATTCATAAAATGCATAATCACTAATATATTCAAGCAATAAGCAACTAAAAGAATAAATAGTTGATAATTAGTTGGAAAAATGTAATTGTTACTCTATTAACCTATTAACTGTTTAGTTGCTAATTGTGATCAGTTAGAATATATAAACATAAAGTGAATCCCTGACAGTCCTTTTTAACCCACTACTGCATGCAGTAGTGAAAAAATATTTCACCCAAGATTTTGGGAGCTTGGGGGTCCTAAATAATATAGCACAAAATGTGTCCCACCCAAGCCCCCCTAACATATGTTTTTTGTTGCCTCAGGGCAACGCTATGCTACAAGGGGTCAAAAATACCCTTGAAAAAATATATTTTATAACATACAATAAATACATTAGAAGTTTTATTGCTAAAACAACAATATTTAAATATTTAAATATAAACACAAACCTTATCTTTTTATCTTCTGCTAGCAGTGTGTGAAACCGAGCTATTGGCTCAAAAAGGACTGCTCCACCCCCAGATTAAAGGACAAACCTACACCCACCTCAAAATGTATTGGTTCCAGACTTAACCTCAGATATAATGTGATGTTTTTTTGTTTGTTTGTTTAATTGGGGCAGTGGATGTCAAATGTTGAATGTTCCTGTTATGTCTGGTGTAAAGCAAACCGAGCATCCCACATTTACATAACTACAATAAAACATGGTGGTGGTGCAATGGATCAACCAGTTAAGTTTGAGAGGAATGTCTTTTTTCATACAGGGTTTGCAAAACTTTCTATCAGTGAATGAACTTCTCTTGTAAAAAATGTACATTGGAGGGGGCCATTTCTTCATGGCCCTGTACCCAGTAAATAACAGCACATGCTCTTCAAAAGCGCAACACACTGCAGATCAGGACTGTAGGAGATAGAAATGCAAACACTTCCTCCGAAAGCGGACCGCTCCTCCTTTTTTATGAGAACATGTCACAAGGAGTTTTTGTAAGTGTGTCCATGTGTCAGAGACGACTTCCCGATATGAAATTCTTCGCTTGTTAATGCACAGCTGCACAGCTTCAAGCAAAAGCCTGCGTCATTTTGACAGGTGTGCGTTTGCTTCACATTGAGCTTAGAAGCGATTAAATAATCTGCCTCCGGATGGGACTTTTGTTACACATTTGCCAGGAATGGAGACAAAAAAGTCTGTCATTTGACTAGTGAACTAATGTTGAATGCACAATTATGGGGAATTATGGAGACTGAACACTTAACACATCTGTTGTGAAGTCTGAGCTTGTAGACGTATTAAACTATATCCCCTGATTCAGACCGGGCCAGCATGTGAAGCTGGCATGTGACGCTGATTCCAATAAAGTCTTATGAATGCAAAATTATCCAGAATATACATCTAATTCTCTTTCCCCTTTAGGTTCCAGGGACTTCATTTTTCAAACGTGAGCAACAGCTGCTACCAAAGTCACAGCTGACTCCTGAGGGGTCCTTTCTTAAATCTGTGACCAAAGGTCCCGTGAAATAAAGCCCCAACTCTTGGAAAAGTGCATGAATACAGGAAGAGCAGAGCAGAGAGCAGGGGTGTAGCACCACATTCTGGGCCCTATGCACAAGCAGAGGCCATGGGTCCCTGTAAGCTCGAGTTTCACAACTTCCTACAACCTCAGGGGCCCTCCCCCCACTTGGGGCCCTGGTAATTTAGTCCCAATTTGCACCCAACTGCGACGTTCCTGGCAGAGACTGGCAAGGCACCCAAAAACAGATAAGTAAGCGAGACATATCACTACCATGTTAGTAACAGTTTTCCCATGTTTACATCAGGCACTAGGTGCTTTGACACAGAAAACTGCTACAAACAGTGAAGGGAATGTGATGAAAAGTGCTGTTTTTCTAGTGTAGTGGATAACACCTCTACCCTCCAAACAAGAGAGTGGGGTTCAGTTCAGATTCATGAACCACCCTTTACCAATGAGTCTGTACCAAAAAGAGTCCTTAGGCAAACTCCTGCCTCTACATTTGTCTGAGATAAGCA
The DNA here is from genome assembly GCA_037577295.1 of Ladigesia roloffi. NCBI lineage: Eukaryota > Metazoa > Chordata > Actinopteri > Characiformes > Alestidae > Ladigesia > Ladigesia roloffi. The sequence continues at coordinate 22,171,874 of JBBKCR010000128.1, read as the reverse complement.
AACATAGTTTTGGATGAAAGTGCCTTGTGGATTTAATTAATTGAAGAATCATACACTGTTCATAAAATTAAAGCTATCTCAGCTTCGATGGAAACTGGAAGAATGCTTCGAAGTGGACAGACAGTTCGAGCAGCTGAAACCTGCACCCAATTAAGAGTTTCTTCACTAAAATAAAGTGGGTGAGAAAAATAAAATAAACCTTTCAGCAGAATATCTTGGTCCTGCTGCCAGAAAAGCCACTGAAGTCTGTTAGCCAGTTTTCCTTTTTTTTCCTTTCAGTGTCAATTTCTAGTTCTCAAACTCAAAATTAGGCATTTATTTCTTCACAAATAATTATAATTTAATATACTTAACCTTCTATGGCATGGCTTTGCCTTTAGGTAACAAAATATTATTAGTGCTGTCAAGTGATTAAAATGTTTTATCTAATTAATTACATTGTGTGGCAATTAATTCATCGCATTTAATCGCACATACATACAGACTTACAAGAAACAGCTTTTTTACCATTTATTATTGAATACAAGCCTATAACTTAAGCTACAATGGTCATGGTGTTTATCACTGACTGAACTAAACCTATGAATTAGGTTACAGTATTGAAGTTGTACGTTTAGATACACTACATCTCCCAGCTCTCTCTCACACACTATGGCCACAGCACTGAGACTCCGCCCCTCTGGAGGTTCGGATGGAGATGTATTCCAAGTTAGAATAAAGGTTCATCATGTGAAGGCAATGTCACACCCAATCACTATATTTTTGCTGAATATAACATTGGGACAAATAAATATACCCTGCACAACAGTGAAAGAATAATGATGTGTGTAAACTTGAGCATCGTTTTCATCAAAGTCAACAAAACCTCAATTGACCAGAAGTCATTTTGTCCATAAGTCTGTCCATTGAGCCACAAATCCAAGCTTGGATGTGATGCACAGACCCAAACTGTCTTAAGACAACATCGGAAGGAACTGAAGGTTGTTCACTCCTGGTTGAAAGACATTTTTTTATATTGCTAAGAGAAAATAAATGCGTATAGAGAACGCACAAAATATCATGTTTATGTAGGTGCACCATTTGGAACAGAAAAAATAACATTTGCACAGAACACATTTTATGTCTTTTAAAGAGAACTCTGTTCTTGGAACATTTCATTCATTATGTGGCTTTATTCACACTCACTCATTCCATTCACAACCGTTTTTTATCTTATCGTTGTAATTCATTCATTCATTTTATGGTGCTGCTCCAAAGGCCCATTTTTAAAGATGATTGTTCAGTCTGAAAAGAAGCAGTTTGCACAAGAACAAGAGCTGTGTGTGTGTATGAAGACGGGCCGTGTTGCAGTACAGTGGCGTAGAGCTCTGCAGGACATGGCAGCAGCTGAACTTTAAATCATCTAAAGGACCTTTGGGATTGTGGAAAAACCTCACAAATACTCTTAAGTAGAAGTCAAATTATTAGCTTTCTCATTCACATTTAGCAGAGAGGGACTGAAGAGCATGTAAGTCTTATGCAAAAAACTGAGCACCCCTATCCCAGTTCACTTCAGTCTCTGCTGGCAGTGGGACTCTGACCCTCGGTGCAAGCTGCACCTTTTAATTAGCAGTAAATGATCATTCTTGTAGAACACAGTTCTCCAAAGGAGACTGAAGGTTCCATCTGCTCGGTTCTCTGTTCCTTTCTGTGCTTGTCAGAGTCTGTGCTGCCTCTGCTAAACCTGTGGTGTATCTGAAGTATTTTGGCTCAGTGAGGTGGATAATAGAGGCGACTGAGTGGAGCTTCATCTGTTCGAGTGCTGGTGTCGTGTGGAGCTGCTGTGGCTGCCATAGCTCCATATGTACCGCACACCTGTCATCAGCTCCACACACACACACACACACACGCACACCCTCCTCACACACAACCTGCTCCGGGCACATAAACACACCGCCAGCCAAAAAGGACCACAGCCAGTCCAGTTGCAGACTAGGCTCATACACACAACTCACAACTCGTGATCGTGCTCACACACACTGGCCCTGACCTTTGACTAGTTTGTGCTCATCTTTAAGATTCCTCAAGCATGTGCGTTTCATTTTCAACCTCCACACACGAGTCAGTGTGAGATGTGTTGTTTTTCTGGCTTGGGAGATAAAAGTATAAAGCTCTCCACTTAATGTTTGTTTTCATTCCTTTATTTTTCTTCCTTGTAATTTTTCACCGTATATTACAGAAAGCAGACATGTAATCCACTTACTCCCTGCTCTTCTCTTTATTTCTTAATTAAAACGGTGAAATGATCTGTCATTTCGGCAGCAGCCTATGCGGGATTTGGAGGTTGCTTCCGTCTGGTTATTGTGTAATATGATTTTCGTTTTTATTATTATTATTTTCTTTTTTTTCTCAAGACTATATACAGGATGCCAGCTGGCAGACAGATGGCGGTGACTTCAGCTCGCTTTTATTTAAAGAAACATCAGAAGGAAGAGGAGGGGAGAGAGAAGAACAGCTGGAGGAGGAGCGGCCAGCAGTCTGGCCATTGTGAGGCCTCAGATCAGAGCAGCCAGGAGAAAAAAAAAAAAAAAAAAAACACAATGAGCTGATAGACTTGCATGGTCCACCTGAGAGGATCTGAACACAGCAGTATGAGACTGGACCCCAATTGTGACCCGATGATCTTTCCAAATGAAATAGAAAATAAATGCATTGAATACAACTTTTTATAAAACAATTTATTTGAACTGTGTTCGCTTATAAGGAAAGCTGCAAAACTCAAAAGGCTGTATTTTAGCCTGGCCTGCTCTCACTGGGAGTTGTTTATATGCTTCAGAACAGCGCTGCAGTGTTACAGGCATCAAGAGGGTCATTAAATTACTACCGGTGTGGACTCCCAGTAACTGTAAAACTCAATGGAAAAAATTGTCACTTTTATAGTATAAAAACACTCCAGGGTGAACCTCAAAAAATCTGCCTAACTGCTTTAACCCCATAAGAATGATCTCCTAAAGTCACCACTGCAAGATATTTGAGAAATATAGATTTTTGACTGGTTGTGTTGTGATGGACAGGCGAACTGTCCAGGGTTTCCCCCTTTTACCCTATAACCACTATGTTAGACTCCAGAAACCCCAGGAATCTGATGGATGGATGGATGGTCAAATTACCCTCTTTATTTCTTGAAATGACCTCTATCCTTATTTCTTTGGGTTTTATTTTTGGTTTAGGGACCCCTAAAACATTAAAACGTGATATTATTTTTCATTTTCTCTTTGTTTTACCCTTGACGCAGTCATGGCACCAGAGTTGATGACGATGCCATCAGCCAAACAGCCTTCAGAGGTTTAAGAATCAAAATCACTGGCTTAAGTTGCTGTTGTAACAAAGTCCCCATGAAGCCAAAAAAATAATGGCCTCCAAACAAGCCACACCCAGCCACTGAAAGGAGGAGGAAGTGTTACTGTCTCCAACACTCTGAGAAGGACCCAGCAGCTCCACACAAAATACAGCAAGCACAACACCACAAGCGGAAACACTGCTTGGCACATTTGCATTGTTATAATAATTATATTTTCTTTATTTTTTTACTTTTTACAAATCCGGCTATTTTACACACATAAAATGTATTCAAGTGCACAGTATTATCTTCCCAGCCAAAGAGCCTTTTGAACATTTTCTTATTTTTTTCTTTTTTTTTTTCGTCAGGAAACAATGAGTGGACACGAATGAGTCCATCTTGCACTTGAGAGCAGAGAGAACCTGTCAGAGAGGCTGGAAGCAGAATACAAGTCAACAAATGAACTCGATTAAATTAACAAAAAAAAAAACATCACACCAAAAAAGAATGACAAACAAAACTGAATAAGTGATCGTACTGATGACCCAGATATCAGATGGGGAACATTGTCACTGTCATTTTCATCTTTTTTGAATGTTGAACAACTTGGGAAAACAAAAGTGAATTCGCTAATGCAGTGGTTGGTAGAAATGGAGCTTCACTGTTCCTCAGTGCTACAATGAGATCTTAACATCTGCTTCACCACTAACTGCCTACCTCTAACGGGAAACCAGGAGAATTATAGTAATAATAATAATAAAAAAATTCACACACATGAGCAAACTATTCGTGTCATTTCAATAGTTAACAATTTTATTCTTTATTTCTCCTTTTTCATTGTTTTCTTTTTAAAGGAAGCTTTTTAATCAAAGAGCATTTTTGTTCATATATAGTTTTTACAGAAGAAAATACTATACAACCTTTTCCCTCCTGGGACAATATTTTGAAGATAATCATCTACACATTTAATTACCTATATTATGATAGTTCTTTCAAAGCCGTGTTTAAGAAATAATTAATTGTAATTTCCTTGCCTCAGTTTTTTTTTCTTACCCCCACTACAGTCGCTCATTTTCAGCTGAAGCCAGGCAAATAAAATTCATTGTTATTATTTTTTTCCTTTGTAATTTAGAGCGGAGCACTGCAGTAATTTCCTCTGTATAGAATTCATTTAAATTACAGTCATCATTAGTGTTACTCGTTAGGCAGGCCAGGTTCTGGCATGCCCGTTTCATATTGAAATCGTCCAAACTCGGAAGCAAAGAAAATCAGTCCTCTTTTTTTTGTTTGTTTTTTTGTTTTTTTTTAAATAAAACACAGAACAACAGGTCTTCGTCACACCGACAATTATTTGTGCATCAAAGCAAAGTGAACAAAACAACATTGTAAAGCAATTTCCCTGTTAAAAGATCTCTGCCGTTGTATTTCCATAAGGTAAAAATGAATCTAAAAAGTGCAAAAACACCCTTAAATGTTTTTTTTTTCTCTTTGCAAGGTCACATAAATATTAAATAAATCGTTAGAACTGGAGCTCAACCACAGCTTTTAGAAAGAGAAAACAAAGCCTGAAACGCTGTTTTCTGTCTGTATCGTTCAAGCAAAAACACACGTCCAGAGCATAGCTTCGGCCTCTCTTCCGAGACGCCCTCCTCCATTGTTAACGTCCGTCCTCGAGCCAAGAAAGTCTCTCCTTTAGTAGCAGATATACAAGGCTTCTAAAAAACGAAGCTTCAACCGTAGGATCTAACTGTGAAATATTCTCACAACACATTTTTTTCATGCTATGCAATCGGTAATCAAAAGAAAGAAGAGAACAAAATTGCCTACAAGCTACTAGATCTTCCCTACGTTCAGAGAACTCAGGTTCTGTTCTAATTCTGATGGATACTTGTGTGTGTGTTAGTCCACAGAGAGCAGAGAGGAGCTGTCGGTGATCCCCTTCCCCACTCTCCCTCCCTCACCCAGTCCAACCCCCCGACCCACCCAGCCAGCAGCACCAGCATGTATTCACGATTCCTACCCAGTCTGTTTCTTCTGCAGTGACAAACACCAGCGTCCACTGGTCACGCCTGTGCAATCAGACAGTAATGCAATGAGGACAGCGGCAGCAACAACAACAACTAAAATAAAGCAATAATAATGCAATGATGCCAACGGTAACAAAACGTCTTAAATAGAGGCTTGAGTATCTAAACTCTATACAAAAGTGCACTATCAATATGCAATGACAAAAGGGTCCACATTTGAAAGGAGAGAAGGAAAAAAAAATTGAGTGAGCTTTTAGTGTGGTGCGTTTGCTGAGATAGACAGTCTATGGCCTAAAGCTTGCAGTCACTGGTCAAAGTTTTGTCCCGAAGGGACAGAGCTGAACTGTCCACGTGGAATGGAGCCTATGACACAACTGACCGTGAGAAAACATTTATGTGAGAACTGTCATTTAAAAATGAGTATTAAAAAAAAAAAGGGTGAAATGGAAAAGCATTTAAGCCAAAGCACTGCTGCAGGCCCCTGCACTAATAATAATAATGATAATAATAATAATAATCATCATAATAATAATAATAACAATAATAATACAGGATGTTGCTGAATCTGTTGTTTTAGCACATTCGTTTAAAAAAAAGCTTCCCCATTGTATTCAAAGCGTGCTATTTCTTTCGACTGGAACAAGGGTTCTGCAGTTAAGTGACTGCACTTAAAATGTATTTTAACATCCACACACATCTACTGTATATAGATATTCGTATATATAGAATTTTTTCCTTGTTATTTTTTTTCCACACAAAAAGTAACAAACAAAATAGAATAAATTAAAGTCAAACATGCACGCACACACACAAAAAGACTGATGTGTAGGAAAATGTTTACATTGCCACCCATGTGTAAAAGACGGCCTCGCCTGTCTAGTTCTCAGTTCTTTTTTTTTTAATGCATAATTAAATTAATAATGTTGGTCATCGTGTAAACATCATAATAAATCATTTTGGGCCTTCACTTTTCTTGGATAATTGTTGTTTTCTTGTCACCCTCCGCATCTCTAAGCATGATAAACGAGGCCACTCAAAACTCAGGATTTGTTCATAGCGTACGGGGTTTGTTTTTTCCTATTGGAGTTCCTATACAGCGTAGATCACAGGTCGGCCTCGGGATCCTCTTTGTCCAGTTGGGAAGTGTCGGTGTGGTTCATGGAAGCATCAAAACTCTCTCCGTTGTCTTTATCTCCATCTGGCTCAGGCATGGAGTCATCGTACGAGTCTGTATTCAGCTCCTCATCCGGCTCCTCCTCTTCGTCCTCCTCATCTTCCTCCTCTTCATGTGCAGTGGGCTCTTCCTCAGGTGAAAGATCGTCCTCGGGCTCGGCAGATGTTCTGGTGGTGTCATCGCGGGGGTTTCCCCGGCTCATGATGGGAGCGGTGGGCATGCGCCTAGGGCTGGTGGCCAGAGGGTCCCTCTGGAGCTTCTTGCTGAGGTCCAGGGAGTCAGCTAGGCCCAAGCCAATGGCGTTCTTCAGGAAGAACAGTGAGCTGCTGGTGTCTGTGCCCAGGTTCAGGGAGCTATCCAGGTTGAGCATGGGACGAGGGTGGTCGGGGTACTCACCGGGACCTGGGGGAAGGTACATGGCCGGCCCACTGTTGTGAGGCAGCATGTGGGCTGCCCCAGGAGGGGTCGGGGGCATACTAACGGACGAAGGAGGTGGGATGAGTCCCACCTGGTGGTGGCCTTCTTGATTGGGCGAGACGGAGGGTGGCTCACCTCTTTCTTGCTTTTCATGCTTGCGCTTGTGGGAGTCCATCTGGGACATCCCGACCACCGTATGCTTGCACTCAGGGTATGTGCAGTGGAAGTGGGAGCACTTGAGCTTGTACTTGCAGTCTGCCACCTCACAGTCTGCGCTGGAGCTGAACTGGCAGAAGCCAGCGGCACTGATCACGTCCTGCTTGCCGTGGTGCTTGCGGTGCGCCGTTACCTTGGTGCTGTCTGTGCAGCGGAAGCCGCAACGCAGGCAGTGGAAGTGTGTGCTGTTGCCCGAAAACTGGCAGTCGGCAAAGCCGCAGCTGAGAGATGACTTGAAGCGTTTGAAGTCGTCCAACACGAGGTTGTCCACGCGGTCATGGTGCTGCGCGTGCTTGTACATGTGCGTGCGTCCACAGAACTTGTAGCCACAGTTCTCACGTGTGCAGTGGTAGTGGGTGACCTTCAGTGAGAACTGGCACGCCGTGTCCTTACAATCCTCGTAAAGGTCGTAGCGGCGGAAGCCTTCCAACATCATGCCCTCATCCAGCATTTTGCGAGAGGAAGCCGTCTTGCGACGCTTGCCGAACGGTGACATATCCTCGATGATCCAGAACCGCTTCTTTGCGCCCGTGGCTGTGGGGATGGAGATAGTGTTCCCTAGAGATGGGAAAGAGACAGAAGTAACATATTAGGCCTACTGTGCTGACTATGAACATATAAAACTACTGCTGAAGTGGAGTGAACATAGAGAAGAGTCAGCTCCAGTCACGACTAAAAGCACATCCTTATTCAACGAGGTTTATTTAACATATAGTTCACATAGTGACTTCACAGTTTATCATTACTGTCATAAGAAAACCTTGTGAGCTGGTCAATGACATTTGAAAATGCTGGCCAATCTTAGTGTGAAAAAAAAAAGTTTGCCCACTCGATGTGAAGGGCAGACCTTCCACATGCTAACAATGTTTATTTCCTTCTCCTGTAAAGTTAGCATGAGATATTGGGTTTTCATACAACAGTGACATTTAATTAATAATACATTAGTCTATTCCGTGCATTTAGTGCTGTAGCACTGTGTAATGGACGTCTCAAAAAATAATCTTGAAGCTCCCCTGTTTCTTTATACAGATGGCCTGCTTTAGTGAGTTGCCCGAGGTCATAGCTAGTACTATGATCCCTGTCCAGAAGGGCAGGGCCTCCATAACAAACTGACACAATTAAGATGGGAGTTTTAGCACTGCCTGCTAATGGAAGACATCATAGACAGTGCAGTAGACACTGTGTCATACACCAAGTACCCTCTAAAAAATATGGAATAGTTTGGTTTACAAATGCTGACCGAAACAAAAAATTCTACAGCCCAAAACGACTTTAAACATTCATAAAATAATGTTTTTTGCCCTCTGTAAGATCACTGTATCGAGGATGAGGTTTTCTTATAACACTGATGATTTTAACATTTTTTATACTAAAAAGTTCAAAAGAGTTTAATTCCATTCATTTATAGTTTATAGACATTCAAGGCTAACAGACATGTTCGGCCCTAGCCAGACTACTCTAAAGCTGCAGAGTTCTGTTGGAAGTGGGATAGGTACCTGCAGCGTCCTGCACTATAGGGACGTCATTTTTAACTGGAGACGGAGTGGCAATGATGGGGCTGAAAGCTGGTGTGTTGGTTGGCATGACAACACTCCGAGTGGCTCCGAGAGAGGCGCTGAGCAGAGAGTATGAGACACAGGATGGAGAGAGGAGGTATGGGAGAGAGGGGAGAGGAGGCCGCAGGAGAGTTGGAGGGAAAGATGGAGGCTGGGACTGGAGTGGAGCTTGAGGCAGGGGTAGAGGAGGTGGTGGAGGAGGAGGTGGAGGAGGTGCAGACTGAGAAGTGGGAGGAGTTTCAGCAGAGGGAGTGGAAGCAGGAGGAGGGACCTGACTGCCTGGTCCTATAGAGACAAGGTGCCAAGGGGAGTGGAGGAGAAAAAGGAGGTGCGGACAAGACAGATAGACAGGTGCAAACACATACAAACATAGACACACAAGCACACACACAGGGAATGGGAGGTAGAAAGGGAAGAGGTCAAATAATGAAATATCAAAAGCCAAATGACACCCCCAAAAAAAGAAAAAAGATTAAATTAAACAGCCAAAAGCAACAGTGATGAGAATGAAAGATCATATTTGAAACCTAATGGTGAGAAACATTGAAATCATTCCAAGGCAAGAAAGGCTAGATTTGAATAGCAAAAAGCCCAGATTTAAGCCCAGATCGAAGCTCAGAGAAAATGAGTGCTTGTCCCAGAATGACATACAGTGCGCAGTGTAGGTGAATATTATGAGAGAGCAAAGCCTCTGTTACGGAGTTGCCACAGGGATGGCATTAATGTGCAGAGGGTGCATGGAGGACTATATAATAAATTTACTGCTCCATAATTCGATAAGTGTCATTACTGTGGAAAACATTTGCCAACTCTGATGCTTCATAGACAAGTTGTTATGTTAATGAGACACAACTACAAGGAGGACGAGTGGCAGTGGAAAGGTACAATGGAGGGAGACTTTTCCTTTATTTTTTACCTCATAAAGGGCATAGGCCACAAATCATTTAAACGCAGTGCGGTTGTCAGGTCTGCATGGTGCAGCTGGTAAACTGACATAGACACATTTCAATATTTATTCAAATAATTATTACATAGGGTTTGTAATTTTCACAATGCCAGTACCTGGAATTATTATTTTACGCATTTCACATATGATGTGTAAATTCAACATTGATTCATTTTATAAAGCCGAATCAAGCATGACGAATAATGTAAATGTTTATATAGTTAACATAGCAATGGAGTTTAGCTTAGCACTTTTTGTACAGCAGCAGAGTTTCTGCCTGAATGTAGAATTAAACTTCACATTGTCATCTATGGGGGGTGTCGTCTATGATGTCATTCACTATGAAGTCCATTTCAGTGAAGGGAAATGCCAATCAGCATAAAACCAAACAAGACAATTGATTCATAATACAAATAAAATGTTTCCATTCATCTATAAATAATTTCAGCCACTGGTATATCATGCCCCCTAGTTTGTAGTCATTTACCACTTACTAGCATGTGCCAACCTTGAACTTTAAGTTTGTTCTCATTCATTGTAAACTGATGATACATTTCTAGATGCTCTTTTTCAAATGGAAACTAACTCTAACGTTTGATGGTAATTATGGTGATGATGTAGGAGGGTCCTCACCTGCAGGGGAGCTGTCATTGCCCACCGGAGTGCTGGTGCAGCTGCGGTCCTGGTTAGAGGACTCTGAGGAAAGACCTAGAGGGCTTCCTCCTCCCATGTAGTCCATGTAGTCATCATTATCCTCCATCATACTGGAGAAATTAGGGTTCAAGCTATGGTGACCAGCCAGGGCACCGGACGAAGCTAGGCTGGCCATGTGCTGCATCTCATCCGACTGGTGAGGGACCACCTGCGACACAGCAAACAGACCGTTCAGCTTTACAGAACAGAGCAGCAAACAGCTTTACTGGCCAGCTGTTGTTGTGTTTTTGGGTCAGATTCATCAAAGCCTTTTTTCTGCAAAGCAGGTTTCAGTGCATGGTAAGCCACTGCGACTTATCAAACACCTCGATCAGTCTCCTGCTTCCTCTTTGTGCTTCAGCAAAGAAGTAGAGCATGTTACGAGACCTATAGGGTTTGTTTTCCTAAAGCAATGAAAAGTGTTGCAAATGCCTCTATAAATGCCATTGAAAAACCAAGTAGTTTTTTTTTTTACAGAAAACATTTCATAAATGTTCACACCTGAGATGGAACTCTGTCAAAGTTCTTTCCCAGCATCCTCCTCATATGCTTGCGGGCGTGGGAGGTCATCTGGTGCTTGAGCAGGAAGGAGAACATGCAGCCCTCGCGGATGCAGTGGAAGTGGCTGTTCACCTGGTTGTACTTGCAGCCTGCACAGCAGGGAGGAAAAGCATGACTTCCTATTAGCAAAGCCCAGCAACGGCCAAACTCCCGTCTCAGACATCGCATCCAGCCCTGATTCTCAATAAGGTGCTGATGAGCATTTGGAAAGCCACAGCAGATGAGTCCGGTCCTTATTACTTTCTCCAGAGTGTCACACTGAGAAAGTGGAGCTTTTGAAGATTAGACCTGTGGTGCTCTTTATTACAATGACATCTTTTATTCAATTTGGAATTTACATAAATACATTCTGCATTTGGAGAGGCAATAACGCACAACCCTGCAAACCAAAGTAAACACACAATTATTTCCATATTAAATTCATTTTTCACAACCTATCTGTTGTTATTGTATCTATTCGCTCCCCCTCTTTTTTCTTGCCCTTTCCCTTTTTTTCGGTGGAGGCCCTACAGATTTTAATTGCTAAATGTTTTCAAATTAAATGACTGCTTTTTCTGGGCTAATCAAATAATGTCAGAAGCTAGTATTAATTTTATAGTGAATAATGCACACGCACACATAAAAAAAAATAATTGAATGAGTAACACGCAAGGGCAGGTGTCGACTTGCCCGTTACCATGGCATCGGTGGCACGGCACAACAAGCCGCTTGTCGTCAGATTGCTTTTGTACACACAGGCGATATACTTTAAACAGAGGGGAGCTGAGCAAATAAGACTGACATGCTAAAATATCAAGGCTCTTTGTGCCACTGCATCCTGGTAACATCATCACCAGCGCTCTGTTTAAGGCTGCTGCCATGGATACAACTCTTCCAGTCCAGCTGAACCATCAATTTTTTATGACTCCACCGCCTGCTTTTGTAACGCACTCTTTTTTTTTCCTACCTGCTAAACAATATTGCTGAGCAGTTTCGAGAGATACTATAAACCAGGGGAGTTTGCTGTCACTTTTGGCTTCGATTTCTCTCTACCACAAAGTTTCTCTTTACCTTCTCTGCAAATGAGGGGAGGAGAGGGGAAGGGGAAAAAAAAAACATTCAATTTGCCTGGGTGATGATGATCGAGGCTTGAAAAAGAGCAACACAAACAGACCGAGCTAGACAGGCACAGTAATTAACAAACATGTGTAATTGCTCATTCCTGACAGGTTAAATATACCCAAGAAAACAGCCTCCGTTTGATTGCTTACTATAAATACTGAGGTATTAATGTATGACAATACAGCAGACACCATTTTTCTTGGGTTGATTTTAATCTAGTTGAAACATCCCCAGCTTTGCAATTTTTCCCCACTTTATTTTGAACACAACCTTGCAGTATTTCATATGAAAAGCACTGCTATGTTCATTTTATTGTTTGTCTACAAGACATCTAAAGAAGACGACATCAGTGCGCTGATTTTAATGGGGTAAGTGCTGCTGGGAGAACTGCTGCAGAATTCCGTGAAAAGGTGCGAGGCACACTGCCTTCATGCCACATGAATTGCACTGAGATGGTGTGACAATTAGCATGTCAGTGGAGGGAACAGCACTTTTCCTCTGCCTGCTGGAGTGTGTGGAAACAGTGTGTTCACAGCAGGCGACCGTATTGATGCGGAATTACTGTTACATCATCACTGATCTGATTTCACACCTTCTCTCCTCCATCCTGCACGGCTGCCGTCTGCGGCTGCACCGCTGGAATGAAGTGGGGGCTCGGATAAAGAGTGAGGTGTCTGGAAATATTGATCTTTAACAAGAAGACGATTGAAATAATGAGATGTGTGGGAGGCCTGAGATGTGATCTTATGCTACATTTGAATGGTAAAAGCAGCAAGTAACATCTCAAGTCTCAGATCTATTTAGTGCGTTGTATTTTACACCTACCAGGCCGGCCACACTCTTCTCTCTTAGTGAAGTATTTGAAGCCGTTGGCCGCACGTCTCTCGGCTTTCTCATGCTTTTTGATGTGCCAGGGAAGCTTGGTGGTGATGTTGGTGACGAAGAAGCAGCCGGGTCTCAGACAGTGGTAGTGGCCCCTCATCCTGAACTCACAGTGCTAAAAAACACCACAAATACATAAAGCATAATGTATATTTTAATCACAGACTACTGTTTTGAAGCAAACTTCCCACTTCTGTGGGCTTTCATCGTCACACTGAATAAAAAAAATCAGTAAGAAGCCCTGAATAATCTAAATTTCATTCTTAATGTGCACACATGATTTCAGTGCAGATACACAAAAGGCTGCATGGAGCTTCTTTCACACAGTGAGGGAGAACATGTTAGCTACCCAGAAAGCTCTAGTTCCACAGGCAAAAACCATTTTACTATGACCAACATTGGCTAAGACAAGGTTAAAAGCCTTCTTTAAACAAGCCAATTACTCGACCTTGAATTAATTTGTGAGAATTATTTAACTGACCATCTTTTGAGGCAAAAATTAACAATGACAATTGTCCTGATAAGCTGTCATGGCACCTCTAGGAGAGGAAAGGAAGTAGGTTATACCCCCTCATTAAATCCTTCTCTTTCCTCTTTTTCAGGCCACATTACAAGAGCCGTCTAACCGACCAGCTCTGTTGGAAATTTTAGACTCCAGGGCCAGTCACTGACCCCACCAAAAGCTCCTCATTTAGATCACTTGGAGACTCCCATGTTTCATACGGCCTGTCATCGACTTATTTAGGTAAGAGCATTCCCCTCCTGCATTGTAACCTGCTTCCAAACTACCATCTGTTTGCCGAGAGGCATCTCCCTCAGGAGCCGACAAACAGGATCTACTCCACTCAGGAGAGAAGGAGGGGGGTTTAGGAGAGCCGGGATGGGGTGCATAAATGAATGCATTTAAACAGGTTTGGCTCCAAATAAGGGCAGAGGAAAGAAGAGGAGTGCTTTGTTCTATTAATGATGACATTTTTGATGAAAAGCCTACATTTTTTCTGCACTCCTTTGGAGTATTTAAGTGTTTTTCCTCCTAATTCTTTAACCATGAGTTAAACAGATCACATAAATATATTGTTTTAATGATGCAATTGCAGCTGTTTTCTTTTGCCTGCCTTCATGTATGTATTTTCTTTGATATCTGAGAGCAGACACTTCCACAGTTTTAAAGCTGCAGCAGGGCTAGGCCTGACAGCTCACCTGGTTGGGACAGAGACACTGCAGGGAGTAGTAAGAAAACTGGTCTCGCACGTTCACCAAGCTATTGTTGGGGTTGATGTGGTCCAGGCAATGTGACTCGGCCTTCCCAGACGTCTTGCATACATACTTGCAGTTGCCAAACAGACAGTGGAAGTGGAATTTGTTGGAGTATTTGCAGTCAGTGGCCAGACAAGGGTCGCTGGGTGAAGAAAAATAAAGGCAAATCCAATGAGATTTCAAAAGTAAACCAATTATTTGAATGAAATATACACAGTTTATTAGTTTTTGGGGGTTTTTTTCGTTATAAGTTATCAGTATATAAACTCTGAAGTTTGTCTGTACTTCCCTCTTGTACAGATGTGTGTCACACATAAGCATATCTGTTGGAGATGACTACAATTTCAAATGACTACAATTTGGGGCAAATATCTGATGATTTGATCTATAGTTCATGTAGTTTGTATGCAGGCAAATTGTTTAGTGTACATTATCTTTATTATTAGTCTTGTAGTGTCAAATTAACGAAGCAAACATGTGGCTGATGAACTCTACATGATGTGTGTGTGTGAGTGTGTGTGAGTGTGTGTGAGAGTGTGTGTGAGTGTGTGAGAGTGTGTGCGTGTGTGAGTGTGTGAG
>JBBKCR010000128.1:22120831-22157046 GCA_037577295.1 Ladigesia roloffi | reverse complement strand
TCCAGGTAGTGTGGTGTTTCATCATTTTTCCCCTTTTCCTTAAAAATTCCTTTTTCAAAATTCCTTGGTCCCGTTTCCCCCCCCACCCCAACCTCATTCTCCATCTCAGCTGCACTCACTTGTCCTGGAACTGCAGGAATCCAGGTTTGACCTGAGGTTTGGCGTTCTCCAGTGACGTGGTGGCCAGCGGGGAGGTGGCAGGCATGTTAGGCATGGTGGCAGGAAGCTGTGGGATGGAGCCAGTCAGCTGCTTCCAAGCCAGCAGGGAGGGGGATGAGCTGTAGCCCCCTGACGCAGCCACGCTGGGCACCTCGATGGGGGGAGAGCTGGCCATAGAGATAGGGGCAGTGAGCTGATTGGGGGCACCCTCGTTGGAGTCTTTGCCCTCATTGAAAGAGGGCTCTGGTTTAACCTTTAGGTTGGCTCTGAAGTGGAAGCTAATGGGAGACAGAGAGACATCATTACACCCAATTAGATCAACACACAAGGCCACGATATAGCTGCTAAACATAGCACGTCATTAGCGTTACTTTATGATAATAGTGTAAATGAAAGAGTGTGAACACAAATACGAAAATACACTTGACACAGAGGCACAGAAGCAATCGTATGTTTCAGTATTTCTTTTTGCATGTTTTAGGAGAATAAACATGATCTCACTTGGCGTGTTTGATTGCTCCATCCACAGTGCTGAAGAGAGCGCCACAGTCCTCCACAAGGCAATGAAAGTGTACCTTATGCAGGAAGTCACACTGGGCATCACACACTTCATCAGTGTCATATCTACACAAGGTGTGAAAGGGGACATATGACCCAAGAGTGAGAAACAGATAAAACTTTGCCACAACACACCAGTAAGAAGTTATTTTGAAATATCTCTTTTGTATCAAGACTGTCTGGGTGAGAGAACTGGAATGCGCAATGCAGGGTTGTCACTGTTGTATTAGTAATATTAGTTGTCGCTGCAGATTCTGATCCAACCTGTAATCAGTGTTTAAAAAAAGACCAGGAAACAAAAATTATTTATTATTATATTTTCATTATCAATAAAAAATGACACAAATTCGAATAAGTAAGAGTGCATCTCTGTTTCTTAAAAAAGAGTGTTAAGCGGTTTAATAATTATTGACACGGTATGTTTTAATCAAGCCATAATTAATGTGAAAACTTGTGCGGAAGCTGCTCTGACATTTTGCCTGGGCTTTGGAAAGGGACACAAAATATCATTTGTCCTGGCCAGGTGTTTAATTTCTACATACCAAGCCAGGGACAAACACTGCACATGGCAGTGATGAGCTAAAGAAGATTTTAAAAAGTGACAATGACAAAAAACAGGAGCTGTTTCAAATAGAGAAAGCATAAGGGCAAAGAAGAATAATGGACTGTAACACAGCAGGTCTTCATCTAGGCACTGTGGGAAATAGCCAGGAGATACACAGAAACCCTTTTGCCTAAAGATATAGAGCCTCTACTTCAGGACTCTACCCAGGTCCAGGTCTGGAATGGCTTAGCTCAGCACAGTTTGTTGATTTCTGTGGTCAAACATAGTAAACCTAGTAATTAACAGATGAGGCTGGATTAGGTGTGTGAGCGGGAAAAGCACCAATCTGTGATGGCTTGTGAAATTCCAGGATTCCGGTTCTACAAACATCCTGGTGTGTGGAGCAGCGCTGCACTATTTATTCTTTGTTTATTGTTATCATAATACTGTTTTATTTTGCAGGATTATGATTTCCAGAGGAAGATATAAAGAGATATAAGTAAGATATAAATGAGCTGAGCTGAATATACTTAATTTAAATTTGTGAACTGACTTGCCATTTAAACAGAATATTTAACATGAGCACACTTTTATCTGCCAGGTTACTGAAGTAATATATTTTATTTGTGCTGAGGAATAGAGGTTTAGAGCCTGTACAGTGCAGGTGTGTGTGTGTGTGTGACATACCTGCGCAGGTAGGTCTTCCACAGTTCAGTGGGCTTTTCAGGTGCAGGCCTCTTCATAAGCCTGCTGAGATATTGGGCTGCTTCGGAATTCTCTGGTGTCTGGCCCCCTTCCAGCTCCGACTTCAGGTTCAGAGCGCTGAAGAAGCCTGGGTTCACTTGCGTCATCTGCACACATGGTGAACACGCCGTCACACACAGACGCACACACGCACACGTGAGCGTGCATGCTCAGGCGTCTACTGCTACACAGTTTACAAACACAATCAACCCCCACTTGAACACAGGCCAACACACACATGCCAAGTGTCCTTTGTGTGCGCCTGGCCGTGCTTTATGTGAAGCGCTGGGTCGGAACAGGAGCCCTAAAGACACTCGTGAGTGGGGGAGGTAGAGGGGGTGCTTTAGGATGTTTAAACAAAATCAGCCCCTCACCAGAGCTCACAGGCTGTTCTGTGCCAAAGCCCATGAATGTGCTTTTAGCTATAAGCCCAGGGCACAGTTACATTCAGCCAAGGAAGGAGCAAGTGGGCCGAGAGAAAGAGAGAAAACGAGAGAGAGAGAGAGAGAGAGAGCTGAGCAGTGCCGAGCCCCGAGGAAAAACACTGTCTGATCCCTCTTTAAATCATCAAGGTAATGGAACCCACACTCCGCAGCATTTGTATTAGTCAGAATAAGATGTATGATTAAAACAATGTCCATTTTAATCTCCACAAAAACACACAACATTTAAATATTCACCCCGTAACGTTTAGTCTTTTTAAAAAATGAGGGTGACAGTTGCTCTTTTTTCTCCCTGCTGACTTTTTAATCAAATAATTTACAAACTCCATAAATAAAGATCGAGCGGATGGAAGAAAAAAGCAGAAAGGAGGAGGAGGAGGAGGAGGAGGAGAAAAAAAAAATGTGCACAGAGTTCAAAACGGCTCATCAAAAAACAAACATCTCTATATATCTGGCATGGCACCCAGCTCTTGCTTCATTATATTAATTTGTGAGCAGTAGGCTGAAATTACACTGTATGAAAAATGGCTGGAAAATTTAAATGATACAAACTCATCTTATTAGCGGTGAAACATTAAAAAACAAACAGCCCCCTCTGCGTGCTGCTAATTTGTCTTGGGATGAAAAGCGCTTGATGGATGGATCTTACCTTATTCATAAGTGAGGATAAAAGAGATGTATTTGCCGGTGCAGGGTGTCCATTTGATTCATTACTGGAACGAGCAAAATGAACAATGTTTAGTCAAGATTTGCATGGGAATAGTAAATATTATTATTTATTTCAGACGGTGTGAATATGAAATGAAGAGACTGGGACAAACGGCACCACATAAATAAGATCTAACTTCACCTAAGAAAAGTGAGAGTGAGGCGGTAAATACCAGGGTTTACGTAAAGCTCTGCTCAGTTTTTAATCAAATTATGAAATTTAAAGAACAACATGTTGTGCTTCATATCTGACATGCATTTAAAATGGGGAAAAAAAGTATTACGAGGAAATCTTTACAGTTGTGATAGATTTCCTCAAAGGGGGCATTTGTGGCAGAGAGAGGGACAGTGTGTAAATCTCCTCCTTGACCGCTTTGCAGACCCACCTTGTGAGGGGGTTTTAACAAGAGCACTCACACTAATTAACACAATACGGTATTATTCCTGAGATAAATCACAGCACGGCTGCCTTAGCGAATGTCGGGTGACAAGTGGTGGAGGGAGGGATGTGTGGGGATTGGGAGACTGAAGTAGAAGGGAGGGAGGGGGGGTGCTGGCTTAGGGGGCCATACCTGTAGACTTTCTTGCTCAGGTCAAGGCTGTGTTCTTGCATGGACTCCCCGGAGGTACCGTCCATCGGTTCCTGCTTCACCTGTACCGGATTAAACCGGCCTGCCTGAGCCTGATGCCCGTTTCCTGAGGAGAGAGATAGAGATAGAAACCAAGATAGAGAGAGAGAAAAAAAGAGAGACAGCAGAGTTATTGTTGGTCAGCATTATTACCCTTTGATGAGATCCGATCTGACTTGTGTCCAGACCGAAGAGAGGACTGGGAGTGATAATTATTGCAGAATTATGTCAAGCCGTCAAAGCATTTAAATAGTGATTGAGAGGCGGGAGGAATGAGGGGAAAAGACTCCTTTTTCCGCGGCCCTTGTCACAATCCATTTGAGAGCCTGCCTCTTAACTGGTCATTACGGTGCACGCTAATGCTGAGGGAAAGTGGCAGGTTCAGACGGACCCTCCCTCCTCCCTCTCATCGCCACTTGTCCTTGTTGGCCTGACAACGGACGGCACTCAGCGCCACTGAGCATGCCCGAAAGGAACATCTGCTTTGCCCGTCAGATTGGAGGTGACAGCCAATCAGATCAGTTCAAAAACCACGACCTCTCGATCGGTTTTTCAACGTAGGTACGCAGTGGATGTGCTGAGCCAAGACAGTGGGTGGAAGAAGGAGTAAAAAAAAAGAAATGATAAAGAAGGGAGTAAAAAATGCTGACAAGTATGTGCGCCCAGGCTTTTCCCTCAATCCCCAAGTGGTTGAAATATTAATTTTTCCTCAGGCTATACAGAGAAAGCAGGGCCTTTGGTAGCCAGTAAATGGTATTTTATAAAAAAAAAAAGGAGGAAGAATAAAAGCAAAGGCCCTGCTGTAACCTCTGCTACAGTGCTGAGTGCATCAGCAGTGATTGGTTTCATGAGGGGTTCGCTCTTCGCCCAGCCTGGCCTGCTCAGAAACAGTGACAGGCAAGGACATGTCACCGCTGTCTGCCCTTAGCCCTCAGCACCGTCAAGGTTGAGACAAAAGTGTACGGAGAAGAAACCCCCTCCAACAACTGCTACAGGCTAACAACCATGCATACACACAGAAGTAAGAGGTGTTCTTTAAAGTAATGCACATTAATAAAACACTTCATATATTTGAATTGTTCCCTATCTACCCATACATGTTTGAAAATGAATACATTTCAAAATCTGTCTTAGGGTCCATGTTAGGATTTGTATCAGGGTGGGATTAGGGCCAGGGGGAGTTATATTTAGGGTTTGGTCAGAATTCAGAGTAATGGTTATGACTTTGGCTGGCAAAACAGAGATGACTGGAAAATATATTTATGTAGGTTAATTATGCAGGTTTAATATAATAAAATATCTACAAAGCATTGTCCAAATAATTCTGTATGACTTTGACTGGTTCGTTTGTCAGGAAAAGTCCCCACAGTTTAAAGGGCTGCAGGTGTTTACCCTATCAGCTGCCCTCAAAAAAAACAAAGGTAAATAAAAAGCCGGAAAAGCAGGTTTTGATATGACAGTCACAATGCATAGCCCCAAAAAGTCCTTTAAATGTGTCATACACCGTCTAAGGGGTGGATGGCATTTATTAGTGGAAAATAATTTTAAAACATATTCTTTTCTTATGACAGATTTGATCACATTTTTGATAAAAAAAAGTGAAAAACAAGACACATCCTACCAGAGTCCACTGTGTGGACACTGCTGCGAAATTCCCATTTGACTAATGATTAACAATGCTCAACCTTACCCACCCACCCACCCGCCCCCAAAAACCAGCAAGCCAGTCAACCTTTTAAGCAAGCCAAACTCCCAGCATGCTCTGTGATCAGCCTCTACTACAGGAAGCCAGTGCACATCAAACCAGAGGCAGTGCACTCCCTCTCCTTTGGGCTGCCTCTGGGAATGAATTGCCTGAAGTTAAAAAAGGACAGTTAAATAATGACCATGCGAGAGGGAAGTCATTAAATCCTTTATCAGCCTCGCAGTCTCCATGACAAACTCACTGATAATCTTAGAGAGAGAGAAAGAGAGAGAGAGGGAAGGAGACAGAGAGAGAAGCGGGGAGTGGGGGTGGGGGGGTGGGGGTGGGGGGGGGGTGCGTCTGATCGCAAAGCAGCATTTTTCTGGAAATTATCCAAGAATAATGTTCTAGCATGTAATTACTCCTGCTAAGTTACCAAGCTTGTGAAAGATCATTTGTACTGTATGTCTAATTAGCGAACCCTTTAGATTCCAGGATCTGGAGAAACACTCAAGGGTAAGCTGGTGTGAAACACTGATAAAACAGTGAACGTTCAACAAGAAGACTACGACACCTGCGTGTATTAGCAAGTTACTTGTCATCGCAGAGTCCTGCAGAGATGTTTGCTTTTGCAGCGACTGTCAACTCAAAAAAAAGAGAGAAAAAAAAAGAATCTGCCAGAAAATAGCCGCAGTAAACATTGTTCACTCCTTTCTAACGCTGAGCCCTGACCACATCCTCTTCATATTTTACACAAATGTCCTGTTCACACGCTGTTTCTGAGCTTATGCGTAAAATTAGCAGTGACTCGTTATGATCTGCACTGACAACTCTGCCTTCTGCAGGATTTTTTTTATCTACCGTTTTTTTTTCTCAAAGGTACCTAAATTAAACACAAGACTTTCTCGCTATGAGCTGGTGAGCAGCTTCGTGTCGAAGTGTGAAGTTTAGAGATACGCATGCACACACACACACACACTGTCTCTCCAGTCAAGGGAAGTCGCACCATCTGTGGTTCCCCGCCCCCATCCCATCACAAGGACCCCATACCAACCTTCAGAAGTCGTGTGCCCCCTTTCTCTTTTTCACAGGGTTTAGCTCTCTCTCTCTGTGGGCCACAGCCCGACCCGCAGCTCTGTACCTGTAAAGGCCCCAGAGGTGGAGTCTGTGACAGGGTACACACCCTCTAGCAGCTGCCCTGGCTCTCTCAGGACCCCTGCCTCACCCCCCCATTCATCCCATTCCCCAAAACACACCGTCTACAGCATACTGTCTTTACCCACAGCCCACCTGCTCAAGACCCACAAACTCCCACTGTTCAGAGGCCTACACTGTACAGTATGTGGTATACTACCATTTAATAAAAGGTTTTTAACAACCCATTAATGATTGGTCAGCAAATGTTATAACTATATATATCAAATAGTGTGTTAATGCAAGCCTGCATCAAATTCTGAACCTGTTGTTACAGCTTTGCAATTACACTCTAGGTTAATATGGCAAATATTAAAAGTGAGATAAACTGACACCGGGACAGTTTATGGCTCTATCCATTTTGCAGAAGGCTGTTTCATATTTTTGGCAGGAGAAACTACTGATATAAAAAATATATTTGACACCATATTTAAGACTCCTTTGCTTTATTTTTTAACTGTTGAATAAAAGTGACAGAACGCAAAGGCCTGGGCTATCACTGTGATGATCTATGGCCGGGATGTTACTTGAGATAACACTCGCCGTCTTGTGCACTACTGCTCAAATATTTCATTCTAGATTCTATATTTATAATGCTTAAATATTATAAAGTAGACACCAATGCGTATTTTTAAGATTAGAATGATAGTTTATAAAATATCTGTGCTTTGAGAACAAGAACACCCATAATTTATAAATGATGTACATTCATTTTTGTAAGCTTATTGGCCTTTTTTGCTTAAAATTTTTTTTTTTTGTCACAAATTTATATTCAGTGTTTTCTCATCTGCTCCTCTCTTCATCATTTTAGACACCTACAATCTCTCACTGATTTGTCAAGCTTCCAACAAAGCATTCTAAAAACCTGTGAAGCTGCAATGTATTCCTCAAGAGGACTGGTTTAATTTGAACATATCATAATAGAACGGTTTTATTTTAATAATAACGGCGATTCAAGAGTTTTGATGCATATTTAATGGAGAGGCTGAAAGCTGAAGCAAAAAGACAGCAACTATACACACACGCGAATAAGTGCATCAGACAAAGCACGCACACACCTCTCTGGAGCGCTGAGTCATTTCTGCTTCAACAATTTCAGTTATTTTTCCCCCTCTATATCAGTCTGCATAAAAAAGCCTGCTTTATACCTTCAATTTCTCAACTTAATTTTATTCAGGCTCCATTTGGTCGGAACGAGTGCATGCTCAGATAAGAGGCTGATGATGAGGAAGCATGTAGAACACAGACTCTGGGAACCTCCTGAGAATGCTATTAGAGGCGGCTTTACAGGGGCCGCTCACTACCACTACAGCACTTATCTGCTAATGGATTGTGGGTATCGAGGCAATGATCACTGCAATAAAGGGTCTAGGGCAGCAAACCAGCCCCTCAATATTTGCCCTAATCCTGAAATCAGAGATTTGTGTACTGTCTGTGGACCAAATGAGCCGATGGCCCATGAGTGCCCTTTTACTGTCAGACAGAGAGAGAGACAGACAGGCAATGACAGGGAGAGTTGTTCTGGTACAGTGCAGAAGGAAAAGATCATGCTACCTTGTTCTTCTTTTTCAGCTTACACTCCATTGTTAAAAATGTAATGTCTTCTTGCAGAAACCTATGGTTCATAAATCCTATACGAAATCATGAGACCTTTGGGGTTCTGAATGGCTTTTGGTCCTAAGAGTGTGAATAAGAAGATCAGTATTGAAGCAACTTCGACGAGTTCTGCATTATGTGCACACCATTGTTTTAATAAACAGTATATATTATATAATATATATAATTTGCATTCTGAACCATCCATAATTTCCAAGTGTGCACTGCATTACCCTTTGCAGTACTATGCTGCGTAAACTGCTGTACACTGTCCAGTACCTTAAAATCTGTACTGCTGTAATAGTGTAATTTCATAAAATCGCATTTCATCATTTACCTGCATTTATCTTTTTTGCACCTGTTAATTTCTGTGTGTAGTACACACAATTGTAACTATGATAAATCTCTCTATTATGTTGCTCTGGTGTTTAATCTGAAATGAATTGAATGATGATATAGCAACGAGTGTGCATGAATGTGTGTTACACTATACACTAACCTGATTCTGGATTGTTGGCAGGGTTAAGGGCTGCAGCAGCTAGCCTGGCCATCATTGGAGATATCAGGCCTTTACTGGCAGAGATCTTCTCCATAATGGAGGAAGCAGAGTAGGAAGTGGGTGTGGAAGCAGAGGGCGCCTCCCCTGCCGAGCTTGAACTGGGGGCCAGGGAGTCTCGGGGAGTTGAGTGCACTCCAGAGCTGGCTGCAGAGATCATGCCTGCAGCGGTGGGTGGTAGCTGCAGGGGCAGCCTGGGCAGGAGGGGGAAGAAAGGGTTGGAGGCCCCGGCTAGCGCCCCACTGGCCATGGCCAGAGCCATTGGCATGTTGCTGGGCAGTGCCTGGGACAGCAGAGTGGACATACGACTAGAAGGGGGCAAGGCTGTGGTGGGCTTGACGCTGTGACTGCTGGAGGCCACGGAGGTGGTGGGCGTGGCCATCAGGTGGGGCATGCAAGAGGAGGGCTGCTGCTGGGTGGTGGGTGAGGCGCTCAGGCTAGAGTTCTTGCTGCTAATGGCCGAGAAGTCCACCAGGTCATCGTTGCTGGACTCCTCCTGCTCCTCCTTGGGCAGCAGGAAGGAGGAGGCAAGGCCCAGCACACCAGACGAGCGGATGTGGCGGCGCTCATGCTTGCGCTTGTGAGAGGTCATCTGGCTGGTGGAGGTGAAGGTGAAGCCGCAGCCCTGGCGAATACAGTGGAAGTGGTTGGTGGCCTTGCTGTAGACGCAGCCCTCATATTTGCACTCCTCGTACTTGTAGAACTTTTTGAAGCCATCCTTGGCATAGGCATCATCCTTGATGTGATAGCTCTTGTGCTTCTCAATGTCACACTTGTTCTTGAAGGTGAAGGTGCAGCCGGGGCGTCTGAGGACAAAAACGATGTGGGGAAAATGAGCGCCAGTTAATGGCCAGTTAAAATGGATAGGTAGGTCTGTGGTGATCGTGAACTGTTATTTGTGATATTGGTCTTTGTAATACTGATATCGCAAAAAGATGCAATACACATGAGTCCTCAGATCAAACACAGTGTAGTTTTCTGTGTAATCTGAAGCAATGAGTGTCTTTGGGTGTCATGTTTGTATCTTTGTTTGTATCTAATTGAAACAAACATTTGTATTACCAGGTATTGTCTATGTCATGCAGCCCTGGATGTCTACTGAACAGCTCAGACTAACTGACTGAGGACATAACAGTATTGTGGTTCTCACCTGCAGTGGAAGTGGGTGGTCTTCTGCCCGTAGAACTGACAATTCACAGTACCGCAGTCCTCTGTGGCGCGGAACCTCTGGAAGCCATCGTTGATCAGCTGTGCGTTCTTTTTGTGGAAGTTTTCATGAGTCATGACATCAGACGTGCTGGTGTACACCTTGTTGCAGCCCACCTGATGCAAATGGGAGAGAAAAAAAGGTGCTTTCACTGGAAGTGGTGCAGAGGCGGACGAAGTGCAGTAAACAATGTGGGTTTCAGAAGGTTTCAGGAGAGGAAAATTAGTACTCTGCTAAGCCTATGTTGGTGGTTGGCTTTCTCTACTCTGCAGGGGCACTGGAAACAACATCTCTGATACAATAGAAAGAAAAAGAGATGCTTGGCGATGAACTCAATGCGGGGAGCTCAGAAACTTCTGACCTAAAAAAATAGCTTGAAACATGTCTCAAGATCTGAGGTTTGCTATAAAACAGAACAACGCATAAAATATGAGAACCAAACTTCTCACCCAAGTGAATAGGGAAACTGGGTGACAGTGCAAATTTCAGTGAACAGGTACTGTGGTTTCAGGTTGCAATGACTGGTTAGTCACTTTATTCCATATAAGGCATTTGCATGATTACACTGAAACGTACCATTCAAAAAAGGTGAATAATTTGAAAATTTAAATTAAATTCAGCACTGATTCAGCTGAACCCATACAGTCATTTTGTCTGGGAATGGTCATGTGATTGGTCCTCAGAGACTGCAAAATTACTGGAGGAAAAAAATGTGTGCTCGGAGCAGGGGCAACTCTGGTTCAGAGATAAAACAGTAGAGTATTGGGTAAGACTGACCTTAATAACTAAGGCAATGCAACTGCAACACAGTGGGCTGGCGTGTGGTTAGAACCTTCTTCCATTTAAGGCTTTCCACACATACAACTGTGTAGTAGAAGACCACTGTCTCTGCCTTGCTTTAACTTGCAGAACAAATGTAAGAGTCGGGGTGAGGGGTGGGAGGGGGGTTGGAAAGGGGGGCTAGGTACAGAGTCTGTCACTTTCTTTAGTCTGAACCGTTCTGTTACTCAGCAGCAGCACTCAGGAGCCCTCCGGGCAGCAGGGAAACACAGACTAATGTTTGAATTAAAACCAGCAATTGTATATCATCCCTGGCACTTTTCAGCCGTGCAAACAGGGCAACTTCACCATATTGAGTCAAACAATGAAAAAAATGCCACTCTGTTTTTTTCCCCTGTAAATCAGGAGAACGGGTGCCAACATCTGCTGGTTCTCAGAGCTGTTAAAACAAGAGCTGAAATGTCTAATAACAATTACGCCGTTAGGGGGGTTTAAAAAGAATATATCTTAAGCCATCTGCCCCTGGACGCCGCTCCCCACGGTGAGAAAGCACTCGGCCTGATGACACCTTGAAAATAAGCAGATGTAAAAAATTAAACAAATCCGATGGGATATAATCTTCAACTCTCCCGCTTGGTACTAAAAGATGAAAAATGTTGAGTTTATATAAACAACTAACCGAATTTTATCCATGCCAATTAAGGAGTGAGAGAGTGTGAGGGGAGCCCAGGGCTGTCTTGTTCATCCTATTAATTTGTCTTTTATTTACTTTATGACACCTTTTGTCAAACGAATGAAAACTGCTCTTAAATGGTAATTCGGGCCTAATGGAAAAAGTCGAAGAACTGGAACTTCCTTTTATAGGCCTAGGTAAGCTGCAGGAAACTGAAGAGCATCTCATTTTGCCTCACTCGCCCTCTGCCTATGGCTGGCATGGTGAACAAAGTATTCTTACGGCTTGTTGTGGGCCGCTATATTCCATGACCAAATCTGATATAGGGCCATCTGATCTAGCAGCTATAGTGTGTCACTGGGTAGACATGATCTCCTGCCATAAAGGGGTAGGATCTATTACCATGTTTGAAATCAGATACTATACTATCTTTTCTCGCTGTTTTTAGAGAATTGCGGACCAAGACATCATTCAAAGCTTCTTATATACCCATTCATTTATACCTTTCGTGATTAGAGTCTAGCAACAGAGTTTATTATTTCATTCAATTCAATACAAAGAGGTATCGAACAATACAACCTCATTATACTGTATATATCATAAATATGTAGCCAGCAAGCGTATAATGAGGGCAAACGCTCCCTCCTCCGAAAATGTCCTTTTCAACTTAAATTGAGACCAAGAATTAAAAGAACATTACACTTAACAGTTAATAATTAGTTAATTAGTTTGGGGCTAGCATATTAGCTTGTGGCTAATGGAAAACTATAAATTATTGTACTAATTGTATATTAAAAGCGAAAGTGGGACCATAATAATGAGTTTCAGTAACTTTCTAGTTTTGGCCATACGGAATCTAGTTGCCACTGTCATGTAAATATGAAATACACCATCCTTTATCAACCTGTTGTATCTGTGGAATGCACAAGTTTACCATAGCCGTCCTGCAGCAGGTAAATCAGTGTGCTTTGTGCAGAAACAGTGGTGTTTACCTGCATACAGTGGTAGTGGGTGCTCTTGCCGTTGAGGTGGCAGCCGTGGTAGTAGACGCTGCAGTCGTCCAGTGGACTGAAGCGCATGAAGCCATGCTGCAGGGAGTTGTCCCTTTTCTTGTGCATGTTGTAGTGTCTTATAACATCCTGTTTACTTGTGAATCTCTGTCAACAGCAACACAGAGCAACAGGTTACTCAGGAGTGGTGACAGTGGTGGCAGTGGTGTATGTGTGCATGTGCATGAGATTCATACTGTAGAAAACCAGCAACATGTCATTTTATCAATCAGGCAACAGCTGCAGAGCACAGGAGCCAACTGGCAGCCAAATAAGAGGGGTGATGTATGTGCCCAGTGCAGGAGGTCCCAGACTGGGATATTCTTATTTTCTATCTTTTCTGAGGTAGCTCTGGCAAAGCTTGGACTTATGTTTTGGGTCACTATCTTGCTGTAGGATGAACCCTAACAACTAAGCACAAACCAGACATCCTAGATATAGAATTATATATAGCACTGGGGTGTTTTCTAAATATGTTACCGGTTGTGTGTATATATATATATGTATCATACCACAGCTAAAGACTTGAAAGGAATTCTCCCTAGCGCCGACCTAGCACTGATTGCAGGTACACTTGGAGCCTCCGCTTGTCTCCATATTTCCAGACTTCCTAGCCTTGCATCTTTATTGCTTTTTCTGGTTTTTAATTAAGACGGATCACTTGACATGCAAGATCACAGTTCTGATGTTCTCGGCTTCTGAAAAATTATGTTCCATGCAGATGGTTTCTGAAACGTGCGCAGGGAAAAAGACAACAAACAAACAAACAAGCCAACCAAAAATGTTTCCCTTTTTAATTCCCCAGCTGAGATAGGATTCCATTTTTAATTAAAGTATTAAAGCATGATTTTCATGCCGAGTTTAGGCTGTAATAAAAAGGAAATATGCTAAAACTCCCTCCTCGAAATGAAAAACCTCCTACACGGCGCAGCGGTGAGAGGTAAAAACAAAAGGATGTGGGGGGAAAAGCTGACTCCAGAGAG
Source organism: Ladigesia roloffi (assembly GCA_037577295.1). Classification (NCBI taxonomy): domain Eukaryota; kingdom Metazoa; phylum Chordata; class Actinopteri; order Characiformes; family Alestidae; genus Ladigesia; species Ladigesia roloffi. The sequence continues at coordinate 22,143,539 of JBBKCR010000128.1, read as the reverse complement.
GAGCGAGCAACCAAATCTGCAGTAATTGGGCTTAAGCTGATGTTACAGGAACTGTAACAAGAGAAGCTGAAATCAATGAGCCCGTTCTGACGTGAATCCATATTTTCTACACAAATGTGCAACAGGAGACCAAAAAAAAAATGACAGAAACATCTAAAAGGCAAAAGCTAATTGAGTATATGCCAAGCTTATCTTACATGCAGGCAAGAAATAAATCTGCAAGCAGAAATATACACGTCTCAATCGAGCAGACAGTGTGTCATATCCTCTTTCATATTTCAGTGAGGAGAAACGGTTCAAGAAGAAGCTTCCAGGGTTTAGCGTACGACAAAGACAATGGCCAACATTTGAGGACGGCAGGTACTTGAGACGTCAAGTAATGCGATAAGTTGGCGTATAGGCTACGTGACCCTGACGAGGAGGGTGGTAAACAGAGCGAGGCAGAGGAGACACATCCAGTTGGACCGGTCATAAGGGGTTGTGAGGACCTGCTACATTTATTTTAGGATTCCCACTACAGTGCGGGATGAGCACAAGGCCATGAAAGGAGAGGCAGGGCCAGAGTCACGGCGGAGGCTGGCAGCAGTGGGATAATATTCCACCGATGTGTCATGTAACATTTCATGAGTTATCACTTCCAAAAGCCTGCTCATTTGAGCCTCACCTTCCTACAAGGCTGGGAACATCTATGCAGGCATCTGGGATTTTAGCTCGTGTGTCACTGCCTCAGTTGCTGAGTCAATAAGAGGCTTGGAGGATAGCCTGATCAAATCCTCCTTATAATGAGAGCTTTATGAACGTTCCACAAAAAACGAGACCAAAAAAAAGGTAGTCGGAGGAACTGTTCTCCGCAGAGCCCGAAGCGAGCCACTAAGCTGAATGAGCATGTGTTTCATGCAACAGCTGTCTTGTCTACTTACAAGATTTCATCGTGTTTGCCCTGAAAAATGTAATCAGTTGATTAAAAGTGAAGAGGGAGATTACAACCAGAGAGATCTTCATAGAGTGGAAGGAGCGCTGAGCAGCTTTTGGTTGCATAAGGATTTTTGACGTCTTCAACAAATCTGCCCATATTTGCCTGCTCTTTTCCACCATATGCGCAGGAAGATCCAGCGCAGGAGCGTTCTGATCTGCTTAATGCTGATTTCGCTTGCGCGGTACATGACAACTCTCGGGACATGGATCAGATTAATAATGTGAAAGGGGATTAGCAATGGCCCCAGAGTACTAGCAGATGCCCTCAAGAAAAAAAGCCCTACAGGAACCATCTTTCTGAGGTATTTACCATAAGAAGAAGCTGTTGCTCAGCTGCACTGTGCTGAGTACGGCCGACTTTAACCCACTGAGATATCGCCTGATTCTTTGCTGCACATTTAAATCAGCTCCAGTTGTATCAGCAGTGCAGTAGGTGAGCGCTGAAGAAAGAAGAGTGACACTTCCCATCCTGAGACAGAGGTCTCGAGTTATGGACTCGTCCGCCCGTCAGCCGGGTATCCAGAAGCCTTTTTTTCCCCAACAGCTTTTTAAGCCGTAAGGGACGGCAGTTGGGAGGCGCTCAACCATGACTGTTAGACTATGACATTATTCAGCCCACATTATCTCATTTATCAAGCAGTCAGGGCAGCATGTGGAGTCTGAGACTGCACCTCACAACGGCGAATTTGCGCCAGCCACAAATCAGCACAAAAAAGTTGCAGTTTGATCTTCAGTCAAAACAACAAATTTGAACAATGACTGATAAACACACTTCCTTCCACTTGTGTGTTGAGGTCAATAGGCAAGAGATGTGTTTAAAAGGACATTTTCCTTTTTCTTAGACTTAATTTCTTTCTTAATTCTTATGTACTGCTAAGGCAAAAGTGTAATATGATATTTTCTCGATACGCAACAAGAGTAATCATGCTGATGAAACAATCTTGATGATGAAACAGTTAGTTGTTCTTTAAGTACTGCTGATATATGCAGAATATTGTCAAATCATTTTATCAATAATATCTTCTATGTACAACCGTGTATTCATGTTTATCAAATCATTTTTCTTGCTATGGAAAGTAGCTTATTTTAAAGGTGGTTTTAATTGCTAATGATAACCTCAACAAAATTAAGAGGCGTTGGCATTTTTCACAAAGGTGGCACTTTAGTCTGATGGTCCTTCAGTTTTGCAATTTGTGTAAAGAATTGTAACAAAGATCCAAGTGTTGTTCATGATAATATGTTAAAGTGTTTCCCAGCCCTGGTCCCGAAGGCCAGCATTTTAGTGCTTTCCCTGCTTTAGCACGCTACGCTCAGTAAAAGGATGTTAATGAGCAGATTATTTGGATCAGGTGCGATGGAAGCAGCGAAAATATGAAAATGTTAAGTTACTGCAAACCAGGTAAGAAAACGATTCATTTGTTCTAAGCATCTGAAAAGCTAAGTTGTGAATGGTCCTCCTTGGGTGCGTGAGCTGGCTGCCCTGATGTGACAGGAAGACTCACCTGGTAGTTGCATTCGGGGTCCATGCAGTGGTAATGCTCCCTGTACTGATAGGCACAATGCACGTGTCCACAGTGCTGGCTGCCAGAAAACCTGCGTGCAAACACAATCATCACAACATCATTACCCTCCCATTTCCCCAGTAAAGCAGACGGAGATATCAGCACCTGTACAGCTACTAAATGTTCATTGTTGCTTTAGGGGAAAAAAAAGAAAGCTTTTATGTGTAATTAAAATCATAACCTTTACCAAATCTTCTGAATGAGCGATTTTCAGCCACTTCTTTCAAAGAAGTGAAATGTGACCTCTACGCGCACAGGGCCGAGCTTTAAAGGGCAATTTAGCCTTTTATCCTCGACTGATAAACACCCTCGCAGTGACAGCATCATCTTCATGGAGCACAGAGCCATTATGGGCGACTACAAACACGTAGAGAAAAGCGCGATCTCATACCTGCCCACGCTTCCACAACCATGTGATTACAATTCACACTTCAGTCACAGCAATCTCCACCAAATTAGTTCCATTGGCTTCAGAAGCAGTAGGTAGACTCTTATTAAACTGTAACCCCAGACGTAATTCACTCATTTGCCCATGCTTTAAACCCTGCCAAATCAGTGCTCAGCACTCTAGGTTAACAGGCTGTGCTTTAATCAGGGAAAGGTTAGGCCTAATAGAAAGGTTTGAGTGTGCCTGTGTGTTATTTCCCCCCTCTTCACTCTCGGTGTCTGACTGGCCCAGCCTGCCGCAGATTGGCACTGCTTTAAAGAGGCCCATTTCCTGAGTGTTTACAGGCTGATTATAACCCTGACGATGATGACTGTTAAAAACCTCCAATTACAGCTCAAAACACACAAATAAACATTTGCACTGCTGCTGCCAAGAGCACCATCTGCTGAAGTAGAGAGAAAAAGGCTAAGTAATAGAATTTTTTCCTCGCGCACCCCTCAGAGCCCTGGATTATCCCAAGGCTGCTTTTACAGATCACACTGCTGAGTTCATTAAGCTAACTGAATGGCAAATCCACTACCTTTTAGTGGCTGGTGGCTGTGTCAAGTGTTTGTGGGGTGGCACGAGCTTCAGGTGCTTTCGGCTGATTCTTAAAGGGCCAATATCATGGAGCAACATGTTTTTTTTGCTTTTCAATACCAAGAAAACAATATTTTTTTATTGTAATTGTTGATTTTCAAAAACACCTTTGACACAGGGAACATAAGACTGCTTTTTTGATGAAAACAACTCTTTAACGCATTCCAAACTACGCAGTTTATATTAGTGTGGATTCACCCATTAATGGCTTCGGCCGGGATTTTGAACGACGCACAATACAATGCAGCCAATCAGAGAGCTATGAGAGAGCTATGATTTCCATACAGCCAATGTAATTCTACGGGATAGAGACCGGGAGGAAATGGTCTTATAAAATGTAAATACTGTTGAATTAATTGTTTTTAAATATAAAACCACATAAATAAGTGGACTCTGGGAGGTGGTTGAAATATAGGAAAAATACAGGTATTAAAAATGTTTTTTTTTTTCCATTTTTGTTAATCACATTCAATACCTTCTCAACCTCCACTGAGTGCTTCACAATAGAAGAGGTGGTGAAGTTGCCACTTCATGAGTTACAGACGCTCTTCCAAAACCAAACCATTCCTAACTACCCTGAGGTAGAACACACTCCCGCACTGCTCCGCTTGGCCCTGTGTACACTGGACCCCCTTTGGGAGCACGGCCCACCCCCCTGCTCCTCACCCAGCTGGATCATTTTGCCTCTGGACAATTCCCACTTGCCGCGTCAGGGGGCTAATGGGCCGCTGCTATTCAGCAGCAGATTAAATATTAATATCGCCACGATACAGAGATTGCCGCACATCTCCCGTTACAATAGAGACATGCTGATCAAAGTGCAGAGCAATGGTGGGTGCATGAAAGCATTTAAGAGGCAAAACTGCGACTAAACACTACCAGGGAAGCTCTTTAAACATCAAACTGTGGCAGAGCGCGGAGATAAAGAACTTTTTCCCCTTTTGCAAGGGGGGAAGGTGGGTGTAGACAAGTTTACAAAGCTGCTTTTTAGCACGAGTGTGCTCTCATTAGCGTGGAAGGCAGTGATGATCCTCCTCCTAACCCCCCTAGCACCACAAACAACCCCCCCCCACCACCACCACCACCACCACCAACCACCAAGATGTACCAGGCCGCATTTGCCCTTTTTATGAGTCTTCATTTTCCTTTTTTCTCCTCCTCTCTTCCCTTTCTTATTTTCCCCAACACGGAAATTGAAACTGTATCTGGGCTTATCTGCTGCCTCCCCGCACATCAACTGCCGAGATGTTTAGACAAATTTTATGCATTATGCAGTGCAAATATCAAAACAGTTCTTGGCAGTGCCAGCAGAAGCCTCATTAAAAATTCCTTAATTAAATCTTCTTGCAAAATGTAATCAGTCCAAGGAGGGTTTTTTGTGTGTGTGCTCGAGTAAGTGTGTGTGTGTGTGTGTGTGTGTGTGTGTGTGTGTGTGTGTGTGTGTGTGTGTTTGTGTGTGTGTATTTGTCTGTTAGCGCCTGGGCTTTGATTTGTGGCCTTCATGTTACGGCTTGGGAGACTAATCATTTACGCCACAGCCTCTTTGCCTTTTCGAAATGCTGTTTTTTCCCCCTCTCTTTAAAAACCAGAATAAATAAACAAATAATAATCACCTTCTCAGTGTCGCGACAAAATGAACACAGGGGCCGATACGGCGGTACACTGAATCTATCTCGATGCTTTGTCTGGATTTGTGAGTGGCTGTCATTTACTTGATTCAGTGTCTTCATTTGCAGAGAAGATATTGAAAATGAAAAAAAAAATGTTATCTGAGCAGCTAGCGCTCGCAGAAGCGTCGCCTAAGAGGACACAGCTGTGTGTGAACGTGGCAGAGTTGGGCTTATGAAGAGCGGCTAATGTGCGAAATGTATTTACAAACATTTCCCAGTGTTTGCTTAAGATTTCACGGACTTAACTGTCGGTATACATAGAGCGCGGCGCTGCCAGGGAGCACGGCACTGCCGGAGATATTACTCACTCGCTTTCCTTTAATTCAATTAATCTTCCTTACTTCATCAACTCTGCTTGCTCACAAGTAATTTATAGTCGGGGCACAAAACTTATTTTTCCAATATGTATCCAACTTTATTCAAGTATAAAAGATAGCTTCAATTAAAACCAAAAAAAAAAAAATACTAATAAAAATGTGGCTCTAAATTTTTGGGGAGGAGGATATCTGCATACCTGGCGATATATTTCTGGTAGACGTTGACGTCCTCTGTCACGGGTTTCTCCGGAGGAAGGCCATTCCTGTCACAGCACACAGAAAAGCGAGAGGATTAATGACAACACGCTCTGTCGTTAATAATAACAAACTGACACAATATTCACTTACAAGCCATTTCGAACTTTGAGCTATCAATATACATTTTCCTGGGTGTAGCAGCAGTTTGTTCAGGGAGACTGTAGGCCCACGGTGATGCATGGCTCTCCAAAAATGAAAACAGAGGGAAAAATGTTTCTGAATGCATAAATGATTCATGTGCGTTTTTGGAGAGTGCGCAAATGGAAAGATGAAGTGACGACGAGAATCAGACAAGGGCCATGCGTGTTTGTGTGCAAGTGTGTGTCTGTGTGTGTGCGTTTTTTCCCTCAATTGGCTGCAATTTGAAGGATGACTAGAGCTCTTATGGCATCTTGATTCAGTGGCTGAACAGTGGCTGCTGATTTTTCTGTTCTGCATTCAGCAGGTTCGGTGGGAAACTGGCACCACCGCCGACATTAGAAGCTCCATGCAGGAGCCCTGGGTTAATGTAGCAGTTAATGCAACAGCTTTCGTGAGTGTCTGTACATGCATTTAGACTCTAGCTGTCATATATTTCCAGGACAAAAAAAAATAGTCTGAATATGAGAAAAACCAGGCAACCAGCAATGTCAAGACCTCTGTAAAGTGCTCTTCCACAAAAACATATGCAAAAAAACAACATAATATGCTAAATGTGCCATCACTTTTGCACAGGTCAGGTAAACAGAAGTTGCATTTTGCAGAAGTGAGTTCTCAATAGAGGAGGTGTGCTTATATTTAAAGAGAAAATAAACAAAATATAATTTGGTGCTCAAAAAGTTGGCCAAACGTCTGGATAGAACTTACATGGGACATATTATTATGGCGCATAAATTGGGGTTCAAAAGTCTGAAAAATTTTACTTAAAAATTACAATAAGCTTCGAACATTTGGTTTTTAAAATGAAGCAATGCTGAAGACAAAAACAACAATGCTGTTTTTGTCGTGTCAAGGCCTTCCACTGAAGTGTGTTCAGATTACTCTCGAGTTTGAAACAGTCTCTGATGTTCTAGCCCTTACAAATAGAAACACTCAGCAGAAGTTTTTGCATAAAAACGTGGTGTCCAAAGCAAAAGAGGAACAGGCCAAATACTAATAAATTCAGAAAATTCCTGCTAAAATGTGAACAGTTCTGCTTTTCATGAGAAATTAAAGAAATGTAGTTTTTTTCAAAGGGTTATAGCTTATCACTAATCATGAGGTGAAAACAGACAATACAGCACCACACCGCATTACAGTACAGCGCTGAGTAAGAAAAGTTCTCAGGAGTTTAGTCACACTAAAATGTTACACTGCACATGCTACAGGAGGAAGTAAGTGATGTGCAGGTCATGAGCAAGTAACTTCTCGTACTTTCACAAATGTATGAATTGGTTCATTCCTTTTTAAAATACATGGAGAAATAGAGGCCAAGGGAGGCCAAAACCAAGCATTCCATAGAGAAACTGACTTGTAAAAAAACAGACTACTGCGCAAAAATGTATGAATTCCCATCACACAGTGACACAGTTTTTAGTAATAATATATCTAACTACGAGACATCCCACTCATGATCTAAACATAGACTTCTAAGACTTAATGGGTAATTCATTCAGTGGGGAAAGAGCTGGCCATACATCAGTGCCAGGTCTGTGGTGGGGGCCGCTGGGCCTGCAGTGATTGAGTATAGCCAGTTTAAGACCAAAACGTTCAGTGGGCATCGAGAAATTAAATAATTGATTAATTCACACAATCATGTTAACATACTCCTGCCTGCTTCATACTGTTTCCATTCATGGTGGGCTATATAAACTTTAAAACTCAACGTATACCCTGAAACAATGCTTCTTTTTAGAGTGTATAAATGGACAGAATGCCTCTTACTTGACTGAGGAGACGGTTCCAGTAGTGATGGAGTCAGTCTTGGAGAAGCTGGACTTCATGAATTCAGGGTTGAAGCTCAAGTGGCCCACCTGGTCCACCGGTAAGCAAGAAGGCCCTATAGCTCCAGCAGAAGCAGCAGTAGGAATCATAGGAGTGGCTGGGGTGGCTGGTGTGGAGGAGAGAACGCCCGGCATCATAGGAGGGTCACCTTTGGTAGGGATGAGCTTCTGGATGTTGCGGATGTCGTATTTAGATGGCCGGCCCACTTTACCTGTCTTAAAGGCTATGGCCCCACCCATGTCGGGGTTGCCCTCTCCTGGTTTGAAGAGGTGAAGGTACTTGACGTTCTCCAGGTCGTATTTAGAAGGCCTCTTGTAGGCGTTCCCATTCTGCTGCCTCAGACTTTCACCCATCTTTAGCTTCTGGATAAAGAAGTCGTATTTGGAGGCCCTGGAGGCCAGGTTTTGGGAGGAGTTTCCAGGGGGGGCATTAAGCTGGGCTTGTTTGTGCTCCATACCAGCAGAAAACATCTGACTCTCAGTCCCTGGGAGGCAGGTGGTGGGCTGAATGAGTGTGGAGTTCTTCTCCTGAGTTACCTTTGAGTTGAGCTCTTCAGGCTTGGAGTGGAGGGGCCAGGAGAGGGTCTCTCCAGCCTTCAGCTTGCGGATGTACTCCTCATACTTGGAGAAACGGGCCCGGCGTGAGGCCTCCTCACTGCTCAGGGACGAGGGGTCTGAGGTAGCAGCTTTCAGCTTCTCAAAGCTGATTTTCTTGGCCAGTTCGTCACGCATTTGCTGGTCATCATAACCAAACATGTTGAGGAACTCATTCATTGTGTTGGCTGCATAGTCCCGCAGAGCAGAGGCCTCCCCTACAGAGTGGAATCAACACAGGGTTAAGCGTTAACACAGAGTTCATTCTGCCTACATACATTAAACTGATATAATAAATTGGCATAGTGGTATATGCTTTCATAGCATTCCATTACATGAAATGAGACAACGTTCTGCTATGATAACGTCTACCATACTACATGCTTTGGTGAACACTTAAAAGTTTTCCTCTTATTTGAGCACTTAGAGTTCACTTTTTTCTTTTAGAAGTCCATTAAAACACCCCGTCCTCCCCAAGGACAGAGCAAAACGCAGTAAATGTATAGTTTAATTGCATTATGTAGAGATTAATTCTGGCCCATTAACTTTCATCTAGGTTGGGCAGAGGGGTCAGGGAGACGAGGTGGAAGGAAACGCCATGGTCTAAAAGCAGGAAAATGCATCACTGATTAACTAGCTCTAATTATTCTGCAAATCTAAGAACAATGTCAGCTATGGTTTAGATGAACACACAAACAAGATAAGAGAATATCTACACCTGCCTTCATACAGCCTTCCTCTCACAGAATGCATGCAAATGACTGTGAAAAATCTCAACTTGTGCCAGCTTGACTGTCAGTGGAGCCAGCAAGATGCACACTCTGCTCTAGATGACGATTTCACCCCGGTGTCAGATACGCTGCTGGGATGCCTGGCCTCTCCCACTTTCTCCTGGCCCTTAGCCAGGCCTGCTCCAGACCTTTTCTTCATTTATTTGATTGCTGTTTTCATCACCAGGCAAACGTAAGACAGTCAGAGGTAATGTGAGCCATAGCCTTGGTAATTAATACCAAAATATTTCAACTTTGGTCTCATATGTCTGTGTTATTGCTAAATCGGTCGCTCCCCCTACATTTCACATCTCCATCTCAGCATGTAAAATAATCCCCAAATTTCCATCACAACATCAGGGTTGCTCTACTCCATGGCACTTTACAATGAAAGGTGATCTGGGTAGATTGAAAGATCATGAAAAATTGAAGAGATATGTGCCAGGTATTTTAGAGGAAATACCTGCTTCTGTATTTTGGGTATACTGTTTAAAGAACACCGCTGATCCTGACAAACTTGCGCAATGTGTTTGCACTTTTCCAACATAGAGAGCGATTCAGAGAGTGATCTAGGGAGCATTTCTGTTTGTCCCTTCTGAAACTGCAGGACAAAGATCATTTGAGCAGGTGACTAACTCTGGGTTGCCAAAATGCAAACATGCAAAAACAATTCTTATTATTTAATTCTAACATAATGATAATAACACTATAATTATCTTGTAATAGAGCCAAGGGTGTTTGCAGCACAGCTCTGAGAAGCTGATTCTGCGAGAGCAGAGTTTCACTCATAAATCTGGAATCCAAAGAGTATTGCGTTATTTGTATAGGTCAGAGGGTGTCAAGTCAGGTCATGCGATTTTACACAGCTTTAAAGTAAGGACAGCACCTTTAATCTCCATCCCTGAACACATTCCAAGGGCAGCAATCAAAGCCACTCATGTCTCTGAGCTTATTTCATCCATACACTTGCAAACAGACTGGAAAGTCCCATCATGTTTTTGCTATAGAAATCCCCTTCTGCTACTTATCTACATTATCTATCATTACTATTATTAGCTGCACGGTTAGTAAAATCTGTATCAGTGGCCTAAATGCCATGCCTTTTTGCATTCTGCTACCTAAACTTTGCCCGTAGTTAGAATTATTAGCTGAATCTGCTGAAATCTGTTTTAGCATAAATTATATGCTAGAAACAATAACAAAAACAATGAGTATTCGCAGGCCTACATTCTGCTAGTCATGAGTAATGCATTATTGGCATTCTCAGCTGAATCTTTACCAAAATCTGTATTAACAGCCCTAACTGCTACACTTTTTCTTGCAGTTGTGTAAATTTCAGTGGTGCAGTAGACACTGAGCTAACAGTGGTAGTAGTGATATTAGAGGAGTGATATTTCCAGCTTCTGGGTCTGTAGTAATAATAATAGTAGCGGTAGTAACAGTAGAAGACATAAAAGTAGTAGAGAGCTGGTGCATGGCTTTCTGAGGGTTGGATTATCAATGTCAGTAACATGATTGGACATTATGCCCAGACCTGAGACTGGTTAACCTTTTAAAACAGCATGTAAATGAGCTTTTCCTCTCCAGCCTTATCACACATCCTCCTAATGATGCCATGTGCATGTGGCCTGGAAGCTGTGGCTTTGGGGAAAGGTGTGATTTGCCTGGCTATGCTCCACATACACACACACACACTCTCTCTCTCTCTCTTTTTCTTTCTCTTCCACCCTCCCTCCCTCCCTCATCACTGGAGGGTTTAAAAGGAAGTACCCTTAGTCGCACCACTTTGCACTGGCACATTCCAGACTATGACACAGTCTTTGTCTATGTTTGAGGCAATTAGACTGCATTTTTCCTTCACAGTGTGATGACAAATAATCACTATATCTCTTTTCAGCTGGCCAAAACCGGCCACAGAAATTTGAGTGTGGGGAGCCTGCCTGAAATAAATGATTAGAACACACATGTACAGGGCTATAGGTGTATTAAAGAAGGTCTAACTTTGTGATGTCTGGAAATATTGAATTTAATAACATTGTTGGGGATGTATCACACGCATTAAAAATACAGAAAAAATGGTATAACCTTTCAGCATATCAGACATTTAAACAAGGCTGCCTTAAAAACAATACAGGCCCTTAAAAAACTGCCCCTCAGAAGGTTGAAATGAATGCATAACCTTTGACAAGACTAATTGCAAACCGCAGTCATGGTCATGCTCATCTGATCCGAAGCCCATCTCTCTCATTGCTTTAATACTTTCTTTTTTACCAGGCAGACTCCGCTGTGTGGCCTGCGTGTGAATAATGTGAGGCATTGAAGTGCTGTGGGAGAAGTATTCTGGGCTTTTGAGCTGATAGGGAATCCGCACGGTGCCTCCGTGTGAGGAGTTAAATGTTTTGAAGGTCACAGTTTCTCTCATTGATCTTGCAATGTTTGTTAATTACATTGTCACTGATGTTGTGAGAGATAATTAAGCCACTATGTTTATATGCATAATTATGTGCGCTCCGCATCAGCCTTTGAAAGACAGCAGCAAGGAAGGGGAAAAAAATATTTTAATTGTGATCTGCGCAGTAACATGGCAATATAGATGCCCTAGTTACAATCAACAAAGAGGGAGGAGGGGGGGAGCAAAAAACAACAGTGTAGGAGAAAAGAGCAGAGTCTGTTCACTGTAGCCTTCATACAGTTTGTCTTTGTTGCAAGATGTAAAAGCGGCCCATTAAACGCAAAGGTGTAGCGTGTTTTGCTGAACAAACTTGTATTTACACACATTTTTTCCACCGGTGTTAAATAAATATGATGTGACTAATAAGAACCGCAAAAAAAAAAAAAAAAAAAAAAAAACAGCTTTTGCTGAGAAGCCCTTCAGTAAGAGAAGCTTCAGCCGCTTTGGCTACAGTGAGGGGAAAAAGAAATATAAAAAGAAAACACACAAACAGGCCTGATGGAAAAAGATCAAAAGAGAAGATTTACAGATGTTTCTTTTTTTGTAATGCGAGGTGAGCAAGCAAAAATGCACCAGACCAACCAGATTTTAACTGCTGTGTGAAAAACGAGGGCGGTTATTTTTTTTACTGTGTGCAAAATGGCTTTATCTCTTGCTGATATCACTTTTAGTTTGAGTGGTGTTGCGCTTTGAGCAGTACTGTACCAGGCTCAAAGTTCAACTAGTCGTTAAAGCAGTAAATGTTTGGTTTTGCTGTTTTCTACTGTTATTGCCACTTCAGGGAAGCTGCCAACAAGTGTGCCACCTAATCTGGCCGATAGTGTCTCAGATACGGAGAGGAGAAAGCGAATGCGAAATGTAATACAGCTGAATTTCCCAGAGGTCAAAGGAGAAAAAAACGCACGGTGCCGGGTGCGATTACTTGCATTTTTGTAAATAAAGTGCATCTGTGTCAAGCTCTCTTCTCTTATTTATTCAGGAGATATTTGACAAGCAGCTACTAGGATTTGGTGTCTTAAAGTTCATCTCCAAACTGCTAGAGACCTGGAGCAGTAGAGGCCTGGCTGGGTTGGCTCTGGTATCAGTAGCACCTAAGTTTAGTCAGCTTAGGGAAAAATCAAAGCTTCAGAATGTAATCCGGGGTGTAATATGAAACTTGGCAGTCCATGCCAACACACTTGGCCTCCTCACTGCTACACACATAACACAATATACTCTGTAAGCCTATTCCAAATATTCTTTGCTTGTTTCAGTAAACCACCTAAGTTCCTGTTTTCCCAGTTCCATCTGACTGTAGGGCCAACGGTGTCATTGACAGCTCGTGAAGTAACTCTAGATTTCTCTTTCCAGCAGACAGGATCACTTAAGCCTATATGAATACGGCCACAGCTCCCTTTCCCCTGCCCCCTGACACTGTCAAATTGTCCTTGAGATTATACTTCTTGAAAGGGTAAAGGTAAGGTAAAACTAAACCAACAGCACCAGCTTGGCTGGCTGAGATCTGAAGAGAGACATTTGAGTGCTGATGTGCTCTTTGTGTGAGATCAGTCCCCCTATGCTGCACCTTTTAGTGCTTTCTCTGCACTAACATATCTACTTCAACTCAAAAAACACTTGTTACTTCGCTAATTATTTGGATGCGGTGTGTTAAAGAATTGAAAACACCACTGACCATCGTTTGTTATTCATTATTGTTGTAGCAGCACTGATATCACAGATGGCAGCAATATGCACTATGGGCCTCTTAACAATGTGTTTGCTGCCAAAATGCCCAGTTGGAACTAAAGACTTTCAGATGTATCAAGTCCTGCCTCCATCACCCCAAGTGAAAAGTTGCTGGACTTTGAGACTGACCACTGAAAGCCTGGGGCAAGTCGCAAGTGAGTTTGATTAGAGTGGAGAAAGAGTCAGGAGTTCAATCCCCGTAAGGCTTGGCCTTCAAAGTCTGCAGCCATTGCACAACTGTTGAGACGATGGGAGGGTCACCCATATCAACTTATAGATTGTTTTGGAAATCATGCATATCTTGATGAACCTCAGATGTTCCAGATCTAATGTAAATCAGTTATGGTCAGAATAATGCAGGCCATTCTTTAACCACAACGAGTCACATTTACGATTCATCAATGTGTTTTAAAATATTGAAAGACATATTATAAGAGTGTTCATTGCTAATGGCAGTATGCAGTTTTGTAAATGTTTACAACGTGCTAGTGAATGTTCTACCTGTGTGTGGCAGTGGTGCTAGCCACTGAAAACTGCAGTCTAGGTGCATCAGTCCAAATTTCAATTAAAGATTACAAATATTAATATGTTTTCAAAACACCTTTAGAATTAATACACAATAACACCCTTATAATGAACACAGGCAGAATCACTCACTATATGGCAAATTTTACAAGGCTGCCTGCCACTGACAGCCATGTACCATAGCGCAGCACGACAGCTGTATTTTTAATTTCTATAAATTTGCATTTTCTTATTTTTCATCAATGATCTCGTTTCATGTGTTACCCCATGCTGAAGGTGAGGTTTCTACCGGGTTTTATGTTAATTATATTTTGTGTTTACCAGTTGAACAGAGTTACCAGTACCAGTACCTTCATTCAAGTGTGCAAATTCATTTTTCAAGTTTGGCAGTCCTCGATAACAAGAGATTGTCTTTATATGTGAATAGTGCATTCATTTACAAGGCAAGCCACAAAAATATTTATAGTTTTATCAGCAAAGGTATTGCAGATACCTAAGAGACAGAAAGTCAAAGGAATAGATGGATGGATAGATGGAGGCATGGATGGATAAATAAGGAATCGATAGATGAGTCATACCTGGAGAAGTAAAGGGGGCTTGGCAGTTGGGGGTCTCACTGGAGGGGGGGTAGGCGGTCTCCTTTAGTGGACTGTCTGTAGAGTCCCTGTCATCATGGTAACTGTCCTCGTGGGAGACGGGTGCAGCCTCAGCTTCATCCCCATTGTCTTCTTCATCGCTGCATCCTTTAGGCTGGACCATGTACACGCCCTCTGGGGGGCCCTCATCTCCACTGCTGGCTTTGGGGCCCCTCGGCTCATCCTCGTCTATGGACGCCGGGTCGTCAGCATATTCGCCATTCACCCACTTCTCAATGGCCTCGCGCCTCTTCTGGTCCTCCTCCAAGCTCTGGCCCAGACTCAGGCTTTCAGAGAAGTCGCTGTCGGGCCGGTCTCCCTCTTCGTAGTGGGAGCTGCCCCGCTCACTGTTGTCTGCCAGGCTTGGGTCCCCCTCTGCATTCTGGGAGCTGCCGTCGTACACCACCTGTCGGCTCAGCTTGGCACAGATAGCGTTGAGTTTTAGGCCACCTTTCCTTTTGGCGGCCATCGTGGATTTTCCTGAGGTCTTTTCAGTGCATAAACCACTTTCAGCTGGCAATTAAAAGAGAGAGAGAGAGAGAGAGAGAGAGAGAAGAGAGCAATTTAGACAAGAATTCTTAATAATTGAAGCAATATTGTCACTGCACGAATATGAGTCTTTTGCTCAGTTATGACACAAGGTACAATTAAAGTGCTTTACCAGCAACAGATAAGGCTCAACAAAGGATTCCAGAAGAGTGATGCTGTTCTTACATGCTGCTTACATACCATGACAATGTTTTTCATGAGGAACGAAAAGAAGCCTGTCTAAAGGCTCAGTATTCATTTTGACACATTATAGGATAAGGAGAGAACAAGAGAAGACAGTCACGTGTATGTGCTATGAGTTACACCCGAGAGTGAGTGAGAGAGATTGAGTGAGAAAGTGAGAGAGAGAAACTAAAAGAGAGAGGACAAACCTCTATTCTGTCACTGAGAACCTAGAAGCAACAACACAACTAGATCACAATCAGACCCCCAACAGTGCGCCAAGCAGCCACTACATGGAGATTTAATCCTCAACATGACAGCGGAATAAAAACAGCCTGACATTGTAGGCTGCCTTTACCTAAAGAGGCCCAGGCTCCTGCCAAAGTTAGCTCTGCTCAGCCTTAACTCTGACAGCAGGGGACGTGAGTGGCGTCTGCGTAAGACTCTAGAAGGCACGGAAAGAGCGTTTTCAGGCAGCAGCCACTGCTGTTCTTCCCCCGCGCCCTCACACTGCGCCTTTAACACACCGCCACATTCATGCTCTGCTCACCTCAGCTCACTTTACTTCACCCTTCTTCTCTCCTCTCCTCACCTTTTCTCCAATATTCCTCTCCTTCTGTCTTCACCCTTTTACTCTTCTTTCCCCTGTATTTCTCCCCTTGTCTCGTCACCTCTGCTGCTCTCCTCTTTCCATCTTTTTCTCCTTCATTCCTCTCTGTCTCTTCTCACTTCATTTCACTTTTTCCTCCTTAATTCCTCTCCTTCCATCTTCAACTCGTCTGCTCTCCTCTTTTGACTTTTTTCTCCTTGTCTGCTCTCTTTCTCTCTTCACCTCTTTTCTCTGTTACTGCTCTCCTTTTGGTTTAACCTCTTCATCTGTCCCATCTTCTTTATCCTTAGTCTCTTCATCACTCTTTTATTCTACACTCTAGATTCTCTTTACCAATTTTCTCCTCACCTCTTTTTATCCTTTCCTTGGTATGTCCTCTCCTCTCCTTCATGCTCACTTCTTTTTCTCTTACGTCCCCTTCTCACCTCTTTCCTCTTTTTCTTTCTTTTCCTTTTTCACGTCACCTCATTTGTCTTTTTTCCCTTCCTTATGCTTCTCTCTCCTCTCTTCTTTCTTCTTATGTCACTTCTCTTTAAATTTGATCTCCTCTTTTCTTCCACTCTTTTAATTTAACAATCACTTCCCTCTACACTAACCTATTCTCTTCTCTCTTCATTTCACCATGCATCTACTGTTGCCTCCTGAAGACACTGTCCAGCAGAACGCCAGCAGAAGCGGTGAAGAAAAGTCCCTCAACGGACAATAACGCACAGGCTGATTTCTAGAAATGTAACCCCGGTGGTCTCTGAGACATGAAAGATTTTATCTCAAGTTTAGAAACAAAAAGTTAACACGCTTCCTGTGTGCACCCCATTGACTACTGCAGTCCAAGAGTGTTCTGGTTTAGAGGGCTCATCATTCATTTAGAGGACAAATAGAGCTTCTGTCACGCTGGATCCAAACATCAGGTTCCCAAAGCCACGACGGTTAGTATATGATAGACATTGTGAGTCAATCACACGGTCCAACTGGAAGCATGTGCATTATTTAATCCCTCTCTCCTATCTTTAAAACTTGTGGCTGTCAAGCCCCCCCTTCCCCCCATATGGCCGTCCTCGGGTCGGTGCAGATCCAAAGCTGCCTTTTTAGGGCAGAATCCTCTCAGCGCTACCTTTCCCTCTCATAACCCAACACAACACAACTGATTCACGATTTACAAAAGTTCATTTTTAATAGCTTTTCCAGGCTGAAAATCAGATGTGCACTTAAGGTCAGACTTTACTGGGTCTTTACTGTGCCGTAAATGAAGAAGACTGAGGTGGGGGGCCTAGTGGACATTTATTTATCGCAGCAATCTGAAGAATGCTTTTGATGGTATTTGGACACTGTATAGCCAGAAATGCTATTTCTGGTCCGCTCTCATAAACTCGTCAATACAAAGCTGCTCTGTTCGTTGTTTGGTGAAATAATGAACATTAGTGAGAGAGAGAGAAAGAGAGATTGAGAGAGAGAGAGAGAGAGAGAGAGAGAGAGAAAGAGAGAGAAAACAAAGGAAAGGACATACTGTTCTTGTCCAAATACATGCACCAGATGCACTAATATTGTTACGTGACGGAAATCAGATTTATGAACCCAAGATGTGTGTGACAAATAAGCTCAGCTAATCAGGAATTCCCATCGTGTAATTACGTTACCTCATAATTATGTGGCATTGTCTCTGTTTTTTGCTCTTTTCTTTTCTTGTTTGTTTAAGTGACGTGCACAACTCAAGGTCAAGCTGCTCTGTTGGGGCAGAATGCTGCTAGGGGCCCCGTGGTCTCGGCACATGCTTTCTCAGTTACCGGGAGTTGCGCTCGGCCCTTCCTCTCTGAAACAATGAGCCGAGGAATTATGCACGCTGAAGAATTTTACGCCGCACTACCACACACCGCTTGGGTCCAGACACAGACGGACAGCACACTTTCACCCCTCAGCTGGGGGTGAGGGGGTCACGCTGTAGAGGACAGCAATTTAGAACAAAAAAATCAGCTGGAAAACCTATTAGGAAGTGGAAGACATAAATTCTGCGGTATTTATTTTAAGAACACCTCTGAAGGAAGATTGAGGTCATTTGGGTGTAACAGTAAAGGTCATTTTTCTGTTTACTGTGCCACTATTTCATGCTTTAACTACTGATTTCCTGAACAACGCAATCTAGCTTTTCCTTGTAGGAAATGACCCCCCGAGAAGTGATTTCTTTCCATTATCCACAAATTATGTGCACCCCCCCCCTTTCTAACCACCTCACGCTCATGGTCAGTATCTATCGATTCTTGAGATAATATTCTAATCTTCAGAATCACCATGGATACAGTATATTTGGGCTCTCTAGGCATGGATTTGGAGCACACAAAGACTTGTGCGCTCAAAGGCGTTCTTTGTCTGAAGTCAGGATCTGAGGTATTAAATAAAAGTGGTTAAGACATTAATGAGAGCTCAAAAAGAGCAGGCTAGTCCCGCTCATAGCTGCTGATTTAAATACGCGCCTGCCGACAGAATTGCCTTAGCTTTCTGCCACAATGGGGATCGCTATGGAAACACTGCTGTTTACCTTCAGTCGTTCTTTTTTTGTTTTCTTTTTTGTTTTTTTTCATGCGCATGATAGCGCGCGGTGCGATAAAATCAGTGGGGACGGAGATGAAAGCACAATCTCTCCTGTGGGAGGCCTTCCGCCTCTCTGGGGAGCGGCATTCACGTTAGCAAAAATAGGTGTAACAAGCAGCAAAGCCCTATTAATTCTCCTCCTCGACCTGCTCTTCTGAGCGCGAACGAGAAAGTCTGCGGTTCAGCCGGTCTCCGAGGTGCTTCGAGATGCTCGTCCACCTTGAGTCGTAAACGAAGCGGCAGAGATCATCATAACTAAAACCAAACTTGTTTTTCTTAAGCGGAGATGTTTATTATAAGGCTGACAAGATTTTCATGGAAAGAGCGCAGGGCCAGGAGGAACCCCCTCCCCCGCCGGCAATTCCGTTACTGTATAAGGAGAGAAGCTTTTGCGAAAATGCTCAAACTATTTTAAACAATTTCGACAATAATAGCGAGAGAGGTGCTCTTTTTTATCTGCCGGGCCTGAGATGCGCATCAAAGGCTTCGTGAGCCCTGCTTCTCATCAGAACTCTGACGTGGCGGACGCACAAAATGACCGAAAGGAAAAAAAAAAAGAAAGAAAATGAAAAGAAGAAGAAGAAGAAAGCTCTCCCGAAGTCGGCCTGTCGTGCCTCTCTAGGCTCTCCACGTCTCGTTGTTTAATGTGGAGCTTCTGTTTATGTGCCAGAATGATATCATGCCCAATCAAGTGGTGTTTCAAATCCTAATAATGCTGTTGGAAGTGCATTATTTGTGTGAACGTGTGCTGACTGTAATCAGCCTGCCAGAGTGGGGAAGTGGCTGTTAATGACTGCTTAGATTGGCGTGTCCTGTCCTTTCCCTCTCTCTTCCTCTTGCTCTCTCTCTCTTTCTCTCTCTCTCTCCCTCTCTCTGACAGACAGGGTATACACAGAAATGCTAGGAGATGACACACACGCTCATCAACAGGCATCTGCTACAGTTAGAATGCTCTGGAAACCAAAGAACTCGAGTCTATTTCATAAACACCAGAGTGAGCATGAAACATGTTCTCACTGTGGAGCCACATGTGATATCTGTCTATAAAGCTAGAATCTGATCCTGACACCTGCCTGATAGGCACGCAGGCTGTACTGCTGTAATGCAGGGAATTCTTTCCAGGTTTCAACATATCTTGACTGACAAGGACAAAAGTTCCATAATGTTGCCAGATAATTATTTAGAAACAGGTATCAGAAAAGCCTCAGATAAGTCATAGATTATTTTTCATTATTTTACATGTCTTGTGTCAGCCCCCCCCGCCCCAACCCCCCAGCCCCACCCCACCCTCACCCACCCCCCCTTTTTTCCTCAGTCCCTTCAAAAGTGTAGATATAAGATCATAACCCGTCTGGCAGATTAAATGACAAGGCCAGGTTTCCGGAGTGTGCCTGAGTGAACCCTTTGTGCCACTGTTTCCCAAAGTGGTGAGGATCCAGAGCCCCCTGTGTGTGTGTTCCTTGCCCCTTATGCATAATCTGCCCCTCTTCCACACCTGCCCCTCCTCTGCACATTTAAACTGCGCTTACTGTTTTTATTTCATGAATTTACAGCTCGTGTTTCCCCCCCACTCTTCCGAGGGTGTGTTCTCAGAGCCTAGGGAAGCCGAGTGGAAAGTCACTGATGGACCCAATCCTCGGACCCCTGCATCTGGCCCCTCTTTCATTTTTATTACACAAGAATAACAATAAGCAGGTCTGCGACCTCGTCTCCAGATTCCACCGTATTTTCTCCAACACTCTGTGCTGATGCTCCAAATTTCCATTTTCTGCATGCATATTTAATTGAGTTTTGTCCCAGTGGTGCGGAAATGATTTGTTTTTTGCTCTCTGTTCACTTGACTCCTCTTCGGAGTCGGTAACCCTGATTAAGACGTTCGCGTTAATTTCCCAGTGCACACCTTTTTTTTGTGCATTAATGGTTCTGATCGTCTAATTAAAACTTCTCAGCTTCGCTGCTGATCACCGCTCGTTGTGCTTCTGACCTGAAGTTTTAATTGCCGCGTCAGAGGCGATAATAATAATTTCTGGCTTCTGATGATTAAAAACAATGCCACTGCCAACTGCATTTTAAAGGAAGAGTTCGGAAGGGAGAAGCTGGAGTTTGGGGGTACGGGGGGGAAATTTCCCCAGAGGAGGGGATTTTTTTTTTTTGGAGGAAAAACAGGTTTGTTGGGATGTACTTTCACATAAGAGCAGACTAAGTGCCATGCAGAAGACAAACACACACACACAAACACAGGTTTATCGGGTTTGTGTTTTTGTTCTGAAAACGTAGCACTAAATCGAAATGCAAACGAAGAGTCTCGAAAGCAAGGACTATAAGTTATTAAGATTCTTATGCAAGATGTGCACCTGAACTATATGAGGTACTAAGGAAATTAACATGTGAAGCTGTGCTGAATGCAGCTGGGCCATTAGCATGGAGGGGTTAAATAAAACAAAATGTGAACTGACACTGTAGAAAAATGCTAAAACGGTGCTGCACGCATGCACCAGCACTCCATTCCACTGTCCTCTTTTATCGGATGGATTCTAATGGATTTTTTAGATTCTGCTGCAGGAATCAATCTTTAGTATGAGGATCCACATACAGACAAAACAATTACGCTCAAAAACAACAAACCTTTAAAATTACAAAAAAAAAACACACACACATACCTCTCACACCCTGTCATACTCTCTTACAACACACACACACACTCTTCTCACTCCCTGTCATACTCTTACAACACACAAACACACACCTCACAATTCATGTCATACTCTCTTACAAACGCACACAGACAAATCTGTTTTATTATTAATCAGTTGGTTGCACATCTGCAGTGTGTTTTTTCTATCAATAAAGCACTTATTGCTTTTAGTCTAGAATGTGACCTTGCGCTTTGTGTGCTGTCTTTGGGCCGACCTTGAGGGAACCACTGTGACTTTTCACAAACGCTCTCTCTCTCTCTGTCTCTCTCTCTCTCTGTCTCTCTCTCTCTCTCTCTCTCTCTCACTGTCTCTCCCCCTCTCTCTCTTTACCATGCACACTCTCAGATAGGAGCCTGCAGCCAAGTGCAATACTCCAGCCAGGGAGCGCCACGACTAGCACAAACAAACAAACCCCCCAAGAAACAAAGGCATACACAGACACACAGCGTGCAGGACAATGAACAGAAAATGCCAGTGTATATTTTTAAGTGCAAAGAGGAAAAGGAAATATGCTGTTATGGGCGCAATTAGGCAGCGAAAGCACAGTTCAACAGCACAATTGGCTAAAGGTAATCCCAAGACAAAGCGTTTCTAATGTCTGGTGAAGAACGTGAACATGAGCTCAGAGGCAGCAACAGCAGGCGAGGTGAAGGCTGTCAGTGACCCTGAGCACAACTTTACATCGCAAAACTTAACTTAGATGAAGACTAGGAAGCATGTGACATGATTGGGGGACAAAGTTGTTAAAACTGAACAGGAGGTCTGGTGGGCAGCTGGTGTTATGCTATAAATGAAGGGTTCACCTCAACCTGTCCAGGCGTTGGTGAGCCTATTTAAAAACATCAGAGTAACAGGGCTTCAGAAGAACACAGCGAGGCTCACCCTCAGCTTCTTAAAGTGCTCATATACTCAACTTTTTGTGGTTGTTTGCCTTAAAGGAGTGCTTATTATGTTTTATAAGACACTTATTTTCAGTACAGGGTCTTGAATATGTATGGAAATTATCTCTGTTTTGCTTGGCTGCCCTGTATTACACCTTTTACTGTTCATCAACCACCCCAATAACTGTCTGCAACCCTCCTTATCACTTCAGCTAGAATGTACAGGACTAAATGGGCTGTAAGTTTAAAACGAATGAGACAACACAACCATGACCGGCCTGTGTCTGTAGCTTAGTTTCTGGAATGGAAACGGATGGAACGCTCTAACATAATTTCTTTAGCATGGGTTAAATATGGTCAGACAATGGAATTATTTATTAATGAATGATTTAACAATGTTTACACAGAACACCAAACTCTTCCGTTTGAAAAAAACAAAACAATACATGATGGTATAGGTCCTTTAAAACCATCACCTTAACAGCTCTTCAGAAGGAGCTGGATTGAACGCGACCCTAGCAGTGGAGGTTAATTAGCCCAGTTGGCAGCTCCGGGGTCATGGGGCTGTGTGGCTGGCAGTGGGGCATGGCCGGGTGGCTGGCAGCGGGGCACGGACAGGAAGCTCGGGGAGAGCCTCCCCAATGCCTCTCGAGGGCCCTTGAGCTGATATCTGCACAAATTAACTGCTTGAGTTGTATTTTTGTCACGAGGAGCCGTGCTCTGTGGTCGGGCTGGGTGTTGCGGGGGGGTGGGGGG
>JBBKCR010000128.1:22098824-22118802 GCA_037577295.1 Ladigesia roloffi | reverse complement strand
GCAAAAGGTGAGCTCTTCTGTTTTAGAGCAAAGGGTGCCAACACTGGAAACAGAGACAGAGCCAGAGGAGAGAAGGAGGATGGGGAAGATGAGGACAAGTAAGGCTAAGGAACAATTAGATCAAAGCCACTGTGGTTGACCATGTGGTCAACAATGATCTAACCATGAGGGAGGCTGAGCAAAGAGTACAAACAGATTTGAGCAGGTACACTGTAGCCTCTATCATCCAGACTTTTTTAAATGAAATTAGGTAAGAAATCTCTCTGTACTCAAGATGTATATTACTGTAGTACAGTACTGCCTGTAAAATGTTCTATGGACTGTTTCTGTATTTGGGAAATGTATTCCTGATTTGTTTTTTGTTTTTTGAATTGTTTTTTGGGGTTTTTTTGTAACTGTATTCAGTAAATTCTTTGTTTGTATTTGTAGACCACAGTATCTACAACTTTGTGTTGGTTGGAATGAACACAGTGTACATTATTTTTGTGAAAAAATACAGTAAAATATATATGGTACTGTGTATTTGTGTGTTTTGTATACCAACAATTTTCTGAAATATTTTACTATGCATGTATGTAGGCCTATGTACTGTCTGTAGTGTTACACTGAACAAAAAAGGATTTATAATGAAAGGAGAAGGAGTGGTCCTAGTGTTTTACCTTAAGCACATCAGTGATGTCTATTCATGAGAAGGTTTGTTTGTGTCATTTGAAATAACACCATTTCGCGAAGAAATTGTATTGTTTTGAATATATATTTTCAGTTTGCAGGAGAATTGAAGGGTTTTCCCCATTGGGTGTGTGTTTTTTTAATTTGTGTGTAGATTTCTCACAATTTGAGTCCTGCTTTCAGAAAATTAGTGTAAACAGTTGGGAAAAACTGTAAGTAATAAGTCGTATAGTTATAAGTGTGAGGAATTGTTTAGGTCCATGTGTAGATCTTTACTTCCCTACTAGGGCAACTAGAGCTAGGTCTTCAGTTCAGGCCTTTATAATCCAAACTTCATCAAAATGTTCAAAAAATACACCTGAATAGCTGAATTATTTCTGCTGGCATATCTATGAGATTCTGGTAGTTAAGTAGTCTAAGCTTGCACACGACCTTTTTGGCCAACGCATATAAAAGACATGTTATCATGTTATCATTGTTATTTGTAACAAACATTTTAACATGTTTTACCTTATATGTAGCATATCTGGGGTGATTCTTTCAGTGAAGAGTCCTGTTTTTTGCCAGAAATGTTTTCCCTCATTAAAATTGAACTAACACACTAGAAATCAATCTGCTTCTTAAATATATTAGTGGTTAATCTGATATATTAAGCAAAATTCAGTCTAAGGTCTGACCATGAGGACAGCTGGCTTGACTATGTCTACCATAAACGAAAAAAAAAAAGTCTGTCTGGATTAGTTTCCGTCAGTCATTTTAAGAGTCAAACTCGAATGTTTTAACCAAAATGTAATAGTGAAATCTGAATATTACTACAAGTCAAGCAGTTTAAATATGAACAGGTTTCTATTACGTAAAAACGAAATACAGAGTTTATTTGCCAAGAAATCTTTAGGCCTTCTCTTAAGCATGTGTAAGCATATGTGCAACTTTTTATTCATTTACTACTTTTGAGATTTGAAGATGTTAACAGCTTTAGGCCTGTAAGTACAGTTGACGTAGAGTGAAGCGGACGTTAGCACTGGACATCCCACAAGATGTTGCCTAATAGTCATTGGCGAGCGTGGTGAATGTGTATGTGTGTGTTTGCATGCCGAGGGAGGTGTGGGAGGATGAATATATGTGGGTATTTTCCACTACTGTGGCCCTTGGCTGTAGGTCATGTCTATTTTTTTGCTTGATGAGAGTTTACTTGCCATATGCTTTATTGACACATGGACCTCATCTCATCAAATCATGAAGGTACTCAGATCACTTTATCATTTGCCAAAAAAAAAATCATACTTGCTTCAAATTCAAACATTTGTTGTCACCTACACATGTCAGGACAAAAAAAAGCATTCAAAACTGTCTCAAAAAGGTACTTGCAAGCGTTTTGTTCAACACATGGGTTTGTGGTGTTCGTGTATATGACAGAGATATAAGTGCTCTTTTTAAAAAAGAACATGGGGTTGAGGAGGGAGAGAGCTGCTTTACTGAACGTGTGAGCTATTTTGGTCAGAGAACACAAAAGGAAGTGTTGCTGGCTGACTCAAACAAAGAATCTGCTTTTGATAAAACCACAACAGCTTCTTGTATATTCTACTCTAAAACATTTGGGTTTCCTGATTTTATCGATGCAATAGACTCTAAACGGAAAAAACACAACAAGTAAACAGCACAACAGCTTTTTTTCTCCTGTGCAGAGACAAAAAAAAAAGCTCAGAGACGGCACAGTGTCAGACAACTGCAAGGAGAACAATGTCATTAACGTTTGCCTTTTCCATTGACCTAAATGACATGAATGCACCGAAGCCTATGATGAGCTCCAGACATGGGCAGGTTGCAATTTTGCTTTTGGTGGGCATTAGAATTCTCCTTATTATTATTTTAAAGTGAAAATGGATACTCCGTTGAAGTGCAAATTTGATGAATTACTGTAGCAGATTGCTGTTATTAATTATTAAAGCCTTTTTTATAAATATTCAGGTCTGTCATGCATCTAATAATGAAGGCTTTGGAGAAGGTTACTTCCCGTGCGCATCCTAATGTGTCAGAAATATCACTTTTAATCACGGCTGTGTCAGGGTTAGCATCTGAACTCTAAAAATACAATCAGCCATGTCGTTCCGCTCTCTCTTTCTCTCTCTCTCTTTCACTCTCTCTGTTGTCTCTCTCTCTCTCTCTCTCTCCCTCTCTCTCTCCCTCTCTGTGCCCACTAAGCCATGATACTGAGGGCCCTTCCTGCATCATCAGACCGATGATTTGAGGGGAGAATAATGCATCAATGCTGATCTACCTTCTGGACACACCTAGTCCCAGCGCTAGTGCAGCCATATGGTGCAATGCATATTCATATGGCTCACTCTGCTTAAGCAGTACTTCATAAACTTCAAATAAGAAGGAGAAGAGGAGGAAGGGGTTGAGAAAATAGAAGTGGAGAAAGGAAAAAGTTTCCACCCTCTGTGATCCCTCTTCCTTTATTCTTTCTCTTTCCGGTTTCTTTTGTCTCAGAGATGAGGATGGGAGCTGAAGGCTGATCCCAGAGTGTGTGTGTGTGTGTGTGTGTGTGTGTGTGTATAGCTGGTCTCAGGCTGTGGGTAAACTGTGCTGTCAGGTGGGCTTGCCGCTCTCTCTCGCCCAGCAGGGTAAATTTCAGGCAAGAGAGCGATGGGGAGATTAACACTGTCAGAACTGCAACACTAACCCTTCATTATCAGAGCACCAGGGCCTGCAAAACATACACACACACACACACACACACACACACACACACACACTGGCCTCCACTGCCTGGGCACAGAACTAGTAATTACTAAAGCAACCTCTCAGTGTGTTTCTCTCTTTCTACCTCAGCAGCTTCTTCACATCTGTCATGTGTTCTCCTCTTCGCTCGCTTTCTTGCTTAAACTCTCCCTGAGCATCCTTGCTTTTCTATTCCTCCTCCCTCTCTATCTCTCTTCCCCCACTGAAGCGCCGCACCAGCCTTTTGCCAGGCCGGTGTGACACACTTGTCGCAGTGCCAGGCCGTGGCACCAGTGTGTGTGTGTGTGTGTGCGCACTGTATTAAGTGGTGCTTTATCAAATTAGTTTGGTACCCAGCTGATCCGTAATAAAGGTACAGTGGGGCACCCGCTGCCTTCCAGACATCAATCCTGCGAATGGCAGCCAAACCACGGCCCTGGCACAGGTCTAGGCTCGCGCCGCTCCTGCTGATCAGCTTATGGCCTCCTCAAGCCCAATAACAATGCAAGCAGGGAGGCTTTCAGCCAGCCTGTGAGGATACACGCCATCAGCACGCACTCGGGGAGTCATCCAGGACGAACAATGTAGGAAGAAGCCAGGGCCACATTAACCCTCAGGAGTCGCAGTTATAAGCCATGATAACAAATGCATTGTGTAATTTGATCTTAGTTCTCACTCGCAGCTCATTGTCTCAAGCAGAGAAATTTAGTCGGATATACTGATTCTAAACGTCCATTTGGATTGCTTTGTGAAAAGCTATCCTTTATTGGTCACCCATTTAGTGAAATTAAGTGTATGTCAAATTAATACGGAATTAGTATGTAATTACACAATTTCATCTGATTGATTTGGCAAAATCAATCGTTTACAACAATTATAACTATAAAAAGTTTTCACACACTAACATATTTATCATGAAAGAGAATCGCTTACTTCAGATCTGCTCACATCTCAATAACAGGATACCTCCCTTTGTATTTCCTGTTCCATCATTCAGAGTCTTAGCAACATGAAGTCACATTTATGTCCCTTTGACTAACTCTATTAGCAACTGCACATAATTGTCTGTAATTGTTTATGTCATATTAATGGTAAACTAAGCATTCCAAAAAACTACAGATAATCTCAAAAGTTTATGTCTTTAAAACCTAAAATATTTTCCAGGAACTTTTCCTATTATTTCTTTCACTCACCATGATCATGGGCCCCCTGGAGGCCAGGGCATTGGCTGCAGGCCTTAAAGCTTCCTGTGTTAATGAAGCATGCTACTTTCAACCAAAGATGAAAAGCTCATAGCCCCAGTGGTGGTTTATCAGAAGAAGCAACAATCACCTTTGTTTAGGGCCTTGTCTTTATGCAAGGTGAAGGCCTGCTGCCGCCCATTTTTTGGCATGTCGTCTTTTTCAAAGGCGCCTCTTCCCCTGCCGTTCTCATGTGGCAAACACTCAGTAGTGGGGAGGACAGTAAGATCAAACAGAGGAGGAGAAGGGAGGATGAATGTTACAGAGGCAAAAGGGGAAGAAACTACCTGTCTTAAATTTCTCCCAGCATCTTGGTTTTAAACGCTAATGTGGCAACATGCAGTGCTCCAGAAATGGAATAAGAGGGGAATTACACTTCAGAGGGCTTCAGTACCTTCAAGACGAACAGAAAGGCAGCAGCAGATGGATCATGATCAATAGGAGGGTTTTTGTTTCTGAGAATCATCTCAGAAATAATGCTATGTTTTGATGGTGCTAATGTTAATGTCATCAATGTTTGATGGTACCTCGTATAGTTGAATTGACTCTCCAATGCACTCCGAATTTGGAGGGATGATCTCACTTGGGGCATCCACCAGTTTCAGAATGCCTTTTTCCTTTAATAAAATTGTGAACACTTGCACTAAAAGTGGTGAGTAAAGTAGAGAAGCTCTTTACACGTGGCGGGGTTACGCTATCTTGTTCTTTCCTACCAGTGATCATTAAGAGCGAGGCTATTGGCTATGAATGAATTTGCATTGCCAATAGGCTGTACTGTAGATAGTGAGTAGACGAGGTACATGCCCACGACTCGTGCCACAAGAAGAGTGTTACTTATGCTGTGCTGTGGTTTGTAGGGGCCTAGGCTTCAACAGGTGCCACCAGCCACTTGTTCATTCACCAACACGGGTCCAGCTGTCATACATCCTCGTCTCCAACCTTAAACAGGCGGCTAAGAAAGTAGACACCCGAATTCACAGTCTTCTCACTGGAGGTAGTAGTTCAGCATGTGGTTTCAGAGTGACTGAGAGAGTAATCGTACGGGTTGGACTGAAAAGAAACAAAGAAAAACAAAGCTCCTCTCTGCAATATGAGTTTAGTTAGCCAGAGAGTTAGGGGATGAGTTATGACTCCCGGGCTGCTGGGGAAGCTTGTATTTATGGGGGAACTGAGTGAGTGTTAAATCCCTGCTAAGAAATAAAGTCGTCCCTGGGCAAAGCAGGGAAACATTTCACTCAGTCTAAAAGGTGGTAAAAAAAAAAAGAAGACCATTCCTCTTCTGGAGAGAAGCGCTATTCCTTATTCCGTGCGGCAGGAGAAACATATATATATATAGAGAGAGATGGAGGGGTATGAGATTTGAAGCACATGAATCTTTAAAGTGTATTTGAATGTTGCTGGATAACTCTCTTAAGCTGAGCGTTCTCAGGGGAAGAAGATGAGGAAAGGGGCTGATTCCTCTAAAATTACACACCATTTCAGAGGGATCTTCCTCAAATCTAGCCCACAAAGAGCCACACTTGTTGAAGTGTTATTTCAACTCAAGAGATTTGTAGTTACCCAATGCCTAGAAACCATGCCAGAAACTTGCAATTAAATTCAAAATAGATTCCAGTAAGATGCAGACTCCTGAACCCCCACTACATCCCTTGTCTTCCCCTCTAGCACCCCCCCATCCCTCCCCCGCCCCCACACCCAGTAATCACAATTATTACTTAAAAAGGCTCTATTTCTGCATTAAGTTAAAAGGCCTATATCTTTTTCTTCCCCTCTGAGTCAGGGCAAGCCTCACTTACCCTAAGTATCTCAATAAATCAGCAGTTACTGTTAACATGTACTCCACAATTCAGTCATCAATCTCCCAGGGCTCAGAGTGAAAACAGGGGAAATATCTGCTTAGTAAAATCTCTCACAAGTGTGAGCATGGACGGATACGCAAACACACCTAAGCGCCTGCACACACATACACACAAACAAACTGATCCACTGGGACCATCTATGGAACCGTTGCCAGATCACTACGGAAACGTAAACCAAATTCAATTCTGACCTCACCTTTCACTGAGGGCTCAATTCCACTGGCAACAGAAACAGATCAACATGGTTGCAAAAAAGAAACAACCCCCCCAATATCTCTCTCTCTCTCAGGCCTCTCAGTCCAGGCCTACTCTGGGCCTATTACGGCCAGCTCTAGGCTCCAAGCAGAAACTTGAGAGGGCCCGATGCAAATGTGTGTTTAGTTTCGTGGACACTGTATTTATTTAACAAAAGAGAAAGCCTAATTGAGAGCTGGTCGGGATTAAGAGAGAAACGGAACACATCCCAGCCAAAAAAAGCAGCGTGTTCCTCCACACTCTGAAAAATCCTCCAATTGACAAAGCATCTTCAGAACATCTGTATCTATACAAGCTGGGTGAAAGCTCAGCCAGTGCTAGCAGGGGAGTCGCTTAGCTGGGCAAATAACACCACATGTCATCTAGCTGAGGAATTCTGTGCCATCCTTTCTCACGGGCCTGGGTAGTAATTAAGAACAACAATTTGAGAGAAAAAGTACACAACGGATAATCCAAAACCAACACAGAGAGAAAGTGCGGGAGATAAGTCGCCAAGAAATGATTAACTCCCGAGAAGTGTTCGTTTATCGAAGAATTATTCCTTACATGTTACGCCTGTGGATTATGAGCTGGGTGGAGTGTGAAGAGTGAGACCACAACACACAGAAATCTGTTCACACTTAAGAAGTTGATAAAAGCATAATAAAATAAAATAGTAGTTAAAAACTAAAAAAGTTTTTGGCTTATCTTAATTGACACTCAATAACTATCACTGATTGTTAAATAATAAAAGCATGTTGTGATGCTGGATATCGGCTGCATCAGTGGGACGGCCTGCAGAGGAACTGGTCCCCCTGCCTCTGACATCACACTCTCTAACACCCACCCAGCACTTTGCGTGTGTTTGTGTGTGTGTGTTAGTGTGAGTGTGAGTGTGTGTGTGTGTGTATGCTGCCTGGCGCAAGTCTTACCTGGCAGGAGCTGGCCCTCCTCTCTCTCTCTCACCTCTGCCTGGCGCTCTGAAGAAATTCTCTCCACAAAGCAAGGCATTTTTCCCCTGTCTCCCCACACGCCTCCACCACAGCTAGGCAGGCTGCACTCGCCCTCTCTCTCTCCCTCTCCCTCTCTCCCACTCCCTCTCTCTCACCCTCTCACTCTCCCGTTTCTCTCTCTCTCTCTCTCCCTGTCTCTCCCTCTCTGTATGCAGCACAGATGTCAGGGTTGCGCATGTTTACCCACTTTACCAGTAGGGGTCCTTCACCACCCTCCGCTCTCCACAAGCCGCTATGGAAAAAAGCAGGCCCAGGAGAGAGGGAAAAGAACCTGAGCCACAGTGAGTGAGTGAGAGAGAGAGAGAGAGAGAGAGAGGGAGGGAGGGAGGGAGAGACAGGACACTTAAAGATGCTTTCGCGCAGTCAGAGCGCACGGCTGCCGGAGCCGGACGAGAGCAGGGCAGGCCGGTCCGCTCCACTGGGCTCCAACCTCTCCGATTGAGTTACACAGTGTCAATGAACGAGCGGCAGTCAGCGGCATGGCAAAACAGAGAGAGATAGAGAGGTAGAGAGAGAGAGAGAGTCTAATGGTCTCATTTTTTTATGTACTATTTTGAAGTAACACCCACAAAAATCTTAAAGTACATAATAAAAAAAATAGATATACTATATATTGGACACATTTCAGCGTAAGTCTTTCAATGCCTCCGTCTCCAGGACTGGTTCTCTTTATGGGATGTTAAAAACCTGTAAAATTGCCTGAAATATCCTGGACTTGGCTTAGTACTGACCTTTGCTCCTGAAAGCCCCCTTCCCCTGCCCCACTGTATGGGTGATCAGCTGATCAGTTACAGAGTTAAGACCCATTTTCTCCTCCTTTTTTTACGTTTTGAACTACTGACACAATCTCAAAAAGTGCTCATTATCCTTGGTGAAGGACACATCGACATCCCTGGCTGCAAAATATGTAACAACATGCCAATGCCAGGGGGACAATGAGTAACAAATTCCCCATTCGAACCTCACTGACCTTTGCTGACACTCCCCCATAAGTAAGAAGACACAAATATCTTGCTAGCTCATTATTAACACTATCACTGTTATTATTAATATTGCTAATTGCAAATAAAGCTATTTTGAATTGAATTGAGAGAGAGAAAGAGATAGAGAGAGCAGTCATGGTGACTGTTGACACTGATAACATGTGCTGCAAACTCCTCACTCACTTCACTGAAAGCAGACAGGCTCTCACATTTCACCCTGTCTCTCCTTTTTTGCCCTCAGGTGATATTTTTTGAAGTGGGGGTGGTAGAAAAAAATCAAGTGAAAACAAGGTAAAAATAAAAACAACCTCGGTCTGAGTCACTGACACAACGCTGCCAGTTTCGAAGGCTGGGGGCTATTATTCAGTGGGGAATTTCAAGTTTCTCTCCTACTTGTGGGCCACTTTTCACATTGCAATATTAATGCTGGGGCAAGTGGCCGGCCTTTGCTGAGGCCTGACCACACCTCCGCAGCCGCTGATGACAGCTTTCTCTCTCCCTCCTAGACGGCTCACTCAGACAGAAGAATTTGAGACTAAGCCTCAAATTAATATCATGAGCTGGACCGCCTCAAACTGCACATTACTGTAAGTGGAAGGTTTCAAGGGTGAGCTGAAAAACTATTATTCATCAAATACTAGGTGTGCCTGTCCGGGGGAAATAATGTAGAATGAGAGCAGGGACCAGCTGCCCTGCTCAAATGAGAGGATGAGCTGTGTGTGTGTGTGTGTGTGTGTGTGTGTGTGTATGTGCGTTTTCAAACATTTTACTGACTATGCAGAACAACAAGAGAAACAGCTGTAGGTTTATAAAATGCTTCTCAATCTTTTTCTATTAAATGTCTAATATCTTTCTACAAATCTTTTGGTTACTGATGTTAGGTGTCAGGTTTAGGGTTAAAAATGTATTACACACACACCCACACACACATATTAATACACACTGTAAGTGCATTTCTATATATATGTACATATACAGCATGTGTAGGGAATATATATATAACTTGCTCATCTTTCCAGGTATATATAATCTGTGTTTGTGTGTGTGTGTGTGTGTGTGTGTGTGTGTGTGTGTGTGTGTGTGTGTGTGTGTGTGTGTTTGTGAATGTGTGTAGCCAACACAACTGTTTCTGAGGGCTCTAATTACACACAGGCATGCCATTTGTGTATTCATATTTTTTGTTTACTATATGTTGTCCAGTTGTTCTGCTTCTAAAGCAGCCCTGATACAAACACACATACACACACATATTCCAAACCATGCAGAGTGACCTATAGTACCTAGTCTCTTAAGCTTTACTGAGTATGGCTCAGGTTTATGGCTTAATGGCAGCAAAGTTTAGATCTAACGTAAGTGTCATCAGGATATAAGAGTCTTAGGCTGATGAGGCTCTGGCCTGTGCCCTGAGCTTAATTTGCTTACTCGCTCTGAACAGGATAAAGAGAGCTGCTAACAGGACATGTTATCCTGGATCACTGATAGTGTGGAACTCGGCGAGTTAAATTAAACAAACTGAAATTAAACCGAAAGCGTAGACAGGTCTGACTAGTTTCTGACATTATTTTCAATGAAATAAACAGGGTTTGGCGATACAGGGCATAACTTTGTCAAATAAACTGACAAAGAAAAAAGAGGCCTTCGAGGCTTTCACTGAGAGATGCAGATCATGGCAAAATGCAGTTAAGCATCTTTTTTAATGATTATTATTCCACTCGGATGGGATTTGTGCTGGAGGAAAAACTGCAGTTACTTAACAGCCCTTGATTCGGGAGTCGACATGCCGTGCGCTTGACATCCTCGTTCTTTGACACGGTGTCTTTCCCTCTTAAACAGACACCTCTGTTGTCATTGTGCTGGGATTTGCGCATTCTCTCTAAATGGCTTTTCTGACAACTGATCTGTAAATACAGCCACATCTGCAACTTCCCCCTTCTGTCCCTCTCTCCCCTCTGCTCTATACCCCCACACCCCCCCCACACCCCTCCTAGTAGCGGCAACCCAGGCCTTACAACCACACACACACACACACGCCCCAGTCCCGTAGCAGCTAACCCCCCCTTCCCCCGCCCCATTCTCCATTCCCTCTGCCACTATAAAAACACAAATATGCCATAACTCAGCGCGCCCTGCCACGCAGCCTCCATCTTGCCCTGTACCAGGGGGCCTCTCAGGAAGGTCACCAACAAATGGTTTTCCAATTGACTGCCCCTGAAATAATTTTTGCGTATTAAAACCTGAATCTGCACTTTCTGGCCTGAAAGCTTTTCTAATTATTCCCGCGTCCTTGGGACAGACACGGATCCTTCACACAAGAGAAACAAGCGCCAGACCTGCCTGTGCAGCCACCACAAACACATCCCTTCTCTCTCCCTCCCTCTCTCTCTCTCTCTCTCTCTCTCTATCCCCCCTGCCCCCTCCCCTCCGCCTGCCCTCCTCTCATCTGCTTCCCGCTTTACAGCTACCCCCCCAATCTGTTTTCAAAGCGTGTCTGTCCTTTATTAAATTGTTTTCTTTTCCACATTATCAGTTGCCATGGAGACCTCATCTCTCGGATTATTTGAATTTCATTATATCTATTGATTTGGGAGCATTTCATCTTTTTTATTGTTTTTCTGTCAATTTTCGAAACGAATAACCATCTAATTTGCGTCAGCGCTGATTACGTTCGTCCCTCAATAGAGGTCGGCAGCTGCGCCGGGGAAACAAATCAATGAAAAAACATCATAAAACTCGAAAGTACAATCAACCAGGATATGGGTGACATTCCGTGGTTGCTGAAACGAAGTCATCAAAAAATATATACTTTTTCTGTGCCTGTATAAGGTTGTGTGTGTGTGTGTGTGTGTGTGTGTGTGTGTGTGTGTTTGTTTGTGTGTGTGTGTGTCTATGTAGAGATGTGATCTATGCATCAAAGAGTGCACATGAGTGTGTCTCTATCTAGGGATAATATACTAAACCTAATCTCTTTTTTCAATACACATCTCCACCAACCCCCCCACCACACCCTGACCAAAACAAAAAAATGCTTACTTTGTTCTTAAATAATTTATGCAATTTTAGCATTTATATATAAATTTTTTAATAAGCTGCTTGGAGCAAAGTGGCCATTAACAAAACACACAGCTGTCCAATGGCCCAAGCTCTGCAGATCAATTGCGCTTTTTTATGACATGATAAAATGCTTTTAAAGCAATTTACACAAATATGGAAAAAAATTGCTTCATAGGCTTCATTTATTCATAAGGCAGAGTATTAGACGGGGAGGGGAAAAATGTCTTGCGAAACCTAGCCATGGAAGATGGTCCCGGCCCTAACTGAAACGGACTAGCTGTCCTTTCTGCAAGGACATAAAGTTCCATTACCCATGCATGCAGTCAAAGGCAATTTAGGAAACACAGTGTGCAAAAGAAAACATCAGCATATTGGAGGTGTTCACATATTAACGGGAGCTTGCACTTTGTTTCCCAATTTCATGTTGGCCATTTTTTTTCTTCATATGATGGGCCAGGGATGTTTGTAAACCCTTAGTCTGTGGGACACAAGGAGGTTAGTATTGATGGATGGATGGCTGGATGGATGGATGGGGCATGAACAAGGTGAAAGGGATGAATGGAGGAATGAATGAACAAATGAAGGAATGGATGGGATGGATGGATGGATGAATGGATGGGTGGATGGAAGGATGGGGGCGTATATAAGATGAAAAGTATTGGTGGGAAATAATAAAAGGTCTTGACAGGAGTCTACACCTTGGTCGGCTGTGAAAATACACAAACACACATGGCAGACGGGCCTCACCAGGGAGACATTGTGTGCGTGTGTGTGTATGTGTGTGTGTGTGTGTGTGAGAATGTCAGGTACAGGTGTTCAAGTCTGGAACAGAGCCATATGTGAGTCCAGCTCTAAGTTTGACTCTGATACTGACTGGCTGCAAGCATTTAGACAAATATATCCCTGAAAATGAGAGCGAGGAGCTGATTCTGATGTTCTTAATGGAGCTCTGCTCACAGAACTTGTACCATTTAGGACTTTAAGCTCTAACCGGACCCTGGTCTAACAGGGTTAATATGTGTTTTTAGGAGTGTTACCATGTCCCACCAGACCTGCTACGGTCAAGCATTTGTCCCCTCTCCCCTACACTCCTCTCCTCTTTTTTTTTTCTTCCTCTCTTGTTCTCTTACTTTTCCTCCCCTCTCATTTCTTTCCTCCTTTCCAATCCTTTCCTCTCTACACTCCTCACCCTTTCATCCTGCATTGTCTTCTCACATCTTCTGTTCAGTTTTCCTCTCCTCTCCCCGCCTCTACTCTCCTGTACTCTTTATGAACGCTCTGCTGTGGGGAGCATGTTCACGACACATGTCAACATTTGACAAAGCATTACTTTGCATCCACTACACTCTGCGTCCGGGCCTCTGAAATGAGCGAGCTAACAAATTAGCTTTTTATGTTTATTTGTGCGTGGGTGTGTCTGCGTGCTGGTGGGGTGGGGGTGGGAGGAGTGTGGAAGGGGAAGTGGGAGACGGAGAGGATGCTGGAGTCACGACTCCTCCTGATTTCTCCTACTGTCTATTGTGCAAAAACATGCCCCTCCCTGCCTTCAGCCCGCGACTGAAGCACAGGAGACTGGATAAATACTATTTTATGTATCGCTATATGAATTCCGAGACAGTAATTACAATGTTCCTCTTTAGCTCCCACACAGCAGCACTAGATCTGGGGCCCTGACAGCACAAAAGTGCAGTTCCATGTACTGTAAAATTGTAGGTGTATGAGACGCTTGACAGCACTGGTTTCCTTAAGCGGTGAAACTAACACTGACGCACACACACTCTCTATTGATTCGGGTTTTAAGCGCTACATTAATAAGTTGTAAAATACGGTTTTAAAATCACCTGCTGTTAAGGAAGGGGTGGATATTGATGGGACGTTTTCCCTGAGCGTGCTTTTGAGGGAGGCACAGAGGTTTTGATTTTTGCCATCCCAGCAATCGCCCCCCTCATACAACTATGCCCCCCCCACCTCACCCTACCCCTCCCTGTTATCTATGTGGCAACAATAACATGCTTGTGACCCAAAGCAAACATTCCCACAGTGAATAATAGTCTGTCTCAGACTCCATCCACCAGCAGCAATAAGCTCACACCGGACTGATCATAAACCAGCACTTCCTGCTCGAAAGCCATTCTGCTTGAGCTGATGTTCACAAACTAGGCCTTCACCATCTCAGAAACCAGGCCTTTTCAGCCCCAACTAGTCATCCATGTGACCTCATCCACTTACAATACGCTGCAGGGATGGTATTTGAAACTAATTATTATTATTTCCACCTTTAGAAGCCACTGTTGTGGCTGGCTAAAGCAAAAGCACCCAATAATTCTGTATTAATTCACTTGCAGTAGATGGAAAGTTATTCAACATGTGGTAAAATATACAATGAATTACTTTAAATAATATAGAAACAGAGACATCTGAGGGTTAACAGTGAGAATGTGGATGCAACATTTTGGTGATGAAGATGCTTCGTGATTCAGTCATTTAATGACAGTGGGCTTTAGGCACATGTTATTGAGGTCAACTGTGACTGCAGTAGATTTTCTGTATATCATTCTTTTTGCACCCAGAGCCACCCTGTCAATCGATCATGTTCTAATTAAAATGATTCACTGCATCTGTGTTTGTCTGTCTCTCTCTCTCTCTCTCTCTCTCTTCTCTTTCTCTCTCCCTCCATCTGTCTCTCTCTCATGCACACATACACATATGCTGGATGACTCAAAAAATGTACAGTATGAGGAATGCACTACCCAGCCATAAAAAGCCACACCATTATGGTGCACTAACATAAAGGTGGGTTATGGCCGATAGAAGAGCGTTCCAGCCCAAAGCTTGCCCAGACCAACAGAGCAATAAAGTATCATGTCCGTGCGCAGAGGCTTTAAAAAGCACAATTAAGAAGGACCCAGGTTAATAATTAAAATGCATAATTATTGACCCCTATTTCCAATTCCTCTGAAAGTACATTAGATCAGGAAAAAGCAGGAGGACAGGAGAGACGGGTGAGTGAGGGGGGTGGGGGGTGGGCTCTAATGCACTCTCACCGGCTGTAGCTTCCTGTAGACCCTAATGCGCCTGGCCGCTGATGAGGACAGCACTTAATGAGGCTCTCCTCACAAATGAAGGATCTCTGAAACCATCAACAAGCATTACTATCAACCCTCGGCCCTGGCTGACTAGCGACCCCCAGCCCAACCTTGCCCCTAAACCCCCAACCCCGTCCACACACACACACAACTCTGAGTGCCACTCTGGGTCCAGGGAGCTGGGCCAGGCAGGAGAATCTGGAGGGTTAACTGTCCCTTGGGGGGCTATCAGTGCACTGGGCAGCCCGTCACTGCTGGTGCCCCCGACTGCGGCTTGACAAGCAGGCCCTAGCAGCTTAACATGCAGTCAGGAGTGATACATTTCCTGCCAACTAGTCAAATCACAGCTTTATAATGATTTTCAGAATGGAGGGAAACAACAAACATCCTTTAAACTACAGGCATAATATTCAGTTCATCTGAAGATTCTTTATTAACAATAAATTACAATACTTTCATCTGCATGAAATTTATGCAGTTATAAGAGTAAAATAATGAATTTATGGACCCACGTACAGCCCAATTAGGGCTTTAGGGTAAAACCGAGAGAAAATATTTTTTCCCACACTCTAATATTTCTAGGACACACCAGGTACAGGACGGGGACCCACTCTGCCCCAGGAGTGTGAGTCCAGTTATAAGGACGGGCCAGAGCGGTTAGAGTAGAGTGAAATTATCTGCAGAGTTCTTCAAAATCCTGAATGCCAAGGGCAGGTGGATTAAGGTATTAAAACAATCGCATTTCAGTCTTGAAATAGTCCTGCACACGACTCAGCATCGAGCCAATCCGTTCAAGATCAGGTGCGAGCGTAATAACACCGCAGGCAGGATCTGCTCCCCCCATTAGCTATGAGCATCAGGGAGAGCTAATGCGAACAGATTATGCCATGATTATGGTAAACGCTCCTGTTACAATCACATCATAGAAAAGAACATATTCGAAAATCAAACAGATGGCTACAACGCCCTCTGATTACTGGGATGCTTTAGAGCAGAATCTTTTTTATTTTTTTTTTACAAATGGGAAAATAAAGATACTCCAGCACAATCGCTTGCCACAACTATGCGGTGTGTCTGCATTTTCTTTTTTCTTTCTGTCTTTTCTTTTCACAGTTTCCCTCTAATTAGGATCAGGCAGCTAGTTGGGAGGAAAGAGGCAAATTGGAAGACACGGGTTGCGTTATAGTTCAGCCCAGAATCTATTTACAGTGCAGAATTAATAAGAACCGGAGGTGATAATGGTGCCAGCACACTCAAACATTTGGGTGAGTGATTTTTAATTTAATCACAGCCATTTAGTACAAGTCTGTTCTTAAACGCTACAATTGCAAAGCCGCAACGCTAAGCAGGCACACATTCTTTTGTGCTTTTTCCTTTTCCCAAGGGCCTCAGCTACAGTGCTCTAGAGGACTGGTTCTGAAAAAAACACCAGTAATTTCTCAGTAATCTTTATCTGAACTTACTGTGGCCACAGAGATTCTCCTACATACATATTCTCCTACATGAGAACTAGTTGAGAGCAAGGAAACAAGCATCTTAATTCTTTAAAAATTCCATTAGTGCACTCATTGCCACCATGGGAGTCTCTGGGAAGGAGGCACTTTCTCCAGAAGAGCAGGATTTATGCCCCACACATTGCGCTCAAATGGACAGCTCTCCAAACCTGAAAGCCCTCATTCTGATGTGCTGATAATAAAAGTGGCGATAAAAGCAAATATCATCCAAAGCAGCTGAAAGGGCATATTTCTCTCTCTCTTGTCCCCTGTTCGCTTTTGGAGGTTATGTAGGATACAAAGTTCCCTGCAATATCTTAGGTGCGTGCCAGTTCAAATACTGCGACTTTTAAGATGTTACACCCAAAAAACACAACACAGGGAGCAAGTCGCTACTTGTTGCTGAAGGATCACAGATAGAGATCTGTTCTTGTCTCAATGTGAAAACTACCTTCTTTTTTTTTCTCAAAGTCTAGTCTTTTGTTGTCATGTGAAATACCCGTTCCCCTTACCGCACGGTTTTGTAATCATGTATTCTAACCGTCTCGTCAGGCCCTTGTTCGAGAAACTTACAAAACATACAGGGCTAAACATGAAGCGCAGCAAACGCCTGCGTGCTACTTATAATTGACAATAATTAAGGTGAGCTTGAAAATAATTAAGGTGATGAAAGCTAAGCCTCTTAGTCGAACACAAGCCATCTGTGGTCACAATATTGCAGCCGGAGAAAATTTGGCCCAACTCGAGGAAGTGCGAAGGACTGCCATGTAACTGTAGCTTGAAAATGAAAAAAATAAAAAAAGATGTAATTTCTTCATTCAGTGGTCTAAAAGTATAAATCCCCCTGGCCAATGTGCAGCCTAGCTTTGACTAGGAAATGCACAGAAAATAACAGACAGCAAGCAGGAAGCCAGAGACAGAGAGAGAGAGAGAGAGAGAGAGAGAAAGAGAGAGAGAAGTAGAGAGAAAAACCTGTGCCCTTCAGTCTCACAGTTAAGACACAGTTAACGAAGTGTGACAGCTGCCATCTCCTTGACAATTGGGGTCAGTTAGAGGAAAAGTAGCTCAAGTTTTCAAGGCTTTGCAGGAGATGTTCAGGAGCAACTGCCCACCGCAGCATCAAAGGGGATTAGAGGCCACGGCCATCTGCTGTCAGGACAGGCTCGGGGCCTTTCATGTCCGGCTTGGAGAGAAAGCCAGTCCCTCCAATGGGGCTACTCGGAACCTCACTGCAGGGTGGACCGGTGCAGCTCTGGAGAACATGAGCAAAGGCCCAGGGATACGGGCAATTAAGCCTGAAGCAGTCAGACACAAGAGCCTACATTGGCTAATGACAGATGCTAGCGCAGATCCGCTGTCATACGCCATACGTACTCTGTATATGCTGTTGTTTTTCATTTTACATAGCCCTCTTCACTCTAGCACTTACTCCCTCCCTCCTCCTCTTTCTCACTTTCTGTTTTATTGACAGGCCATGCCAGCCTTTTTCGCTCAGCCGCTAATTTGTTTTGGGCCCTATCCCTGGCCTCCCCCATGACTGTTTCCTCAATAGCCTGCTACCTTTTAGCTCAGGCGCACAGTACTTGACCCGCCGCCGCCGCGTGTTTCCACCGCTCTAATTGTCGTTTAATCACATATCAACCTGTCACTTAAAGACCCGCTTTTTTCAATTGCAGACATTTGCATATTGTGTGAAACTAATTTCTAGCTGAAGCTCTGATGGCTGTACACTCTGTCTCTCTTTCTCTCTCCCTCTTTTTCTCTTCCTCTCTCACTTCTTAACACGCATCTCCACTCTTACACACTAGTAGACACACAGTACATGTTTGAAAGTGTCTGATGTTGTATCATGAACACAGGTGTGTTAACAGGCTCACACGTGGAGTGTAAATGGAATTGTGAAGGTGAGAGTGGCACCGGTGGAAAACTGTCACGACTGGGGGGGATTTGTTGAGCACTGTGGGGTTCATCTCACTTTCCGCTCATCTGTAACAGCAGATGGAAACAGAGAGAATACTCTTTCCATTATTGCTGGTGTATGTAGGCCACACATTCATTCACTATCTCCCCCCCATATCTGCAACTCATGCTGGGAGTGAGGCCGGGTGCCGGGGGCTCGGCGACGCTTAGCTGGAGAGAAGCTCCACTAGTGAAGGACCTCTAGAGATGGACAAGTTTAATTATGGAGAGGAGGGAAGGTCTTTGTTCCATCTTTTATTATATTAATTGATAAAGGCTGCCGGATGTGAAATGGGGGGGTAGGAATTGAGGAAGGTTTACACGGGGGCTTAATCCCGTTAGAGGCTCTAGCTGCACTCCCTGCCTCAGTGGGACCTGCTTTCCTTCAGGTTCTTGCTTAATCCACTCCACCTCCTCTCCCCGGGGCAGGGCCGCAGTCCACCAGCCCATGATGAACAGTTCCTGTAGGGGCCCTTTGACACACACCTGCCTGAGGGGATGAGGCTCCAAAGTTAACAGTTAGGGGTATAAACCTCAGACCACACAGCAGTCTGATCTGATTACTGTGCCTTAGAAAAGAAATCAATGCATCTTGAAACCTCAAATGTTTCAGAATGATGTGATTACGACAATGCCATTAGGAACTACTCTTTAAAAAATACACACTGTGTACACAGAAACATGGACTGGAAAAAATATTCACTTTTCTTTTCTTTTTTTTTTTTTTTTGGGAATATGCCAAAAAGTTTATTATGGAAAAAATATATATATTTTGTACCCAATTTTACCTCGATGCCAATATTATGCATTTTTATAGTTGAGCGAATTACAGCTCTTGTCCTGGATTACCCCAGCCTTGTTTTTTCTATTTCAAGTCTTGTATATTACCTGATTTGTTGCACTGGATCTGTTAGAAGAAGAAAAACACCCAAGTGTGAGTGTCAGAGGTCCTCCAGTATTGGGGTTAAGAATAATTGGATAATAAAGCAGCAAGTTTGTGACCCTATCCAGCTCAAGTCAGTGCCTTATGCTTCTGGATAAGACCCTCCGGCCCCATGTGCTCTGGGGGGGAATAAGGCTTTTCCTCTTCCTGCCTGCGTTCACTGATCTCTTTGTCCTATGTTGCTGCCTCTTACTAGCACAGGTACATAGTGGTAACATGGAATATCCACCTACACTGTTGTCTTTACATACAACTACAAATTTTCAGATTCACTATCAAGAACAGCTACGTTTTCTTATGAAACCTTTTTTTCATCAGAGCAAAACTCACTGTTGGCTCGCTATGATCCGCTAATTTAATTAAAATTTTATTTAAGAAAAAGAGTAAAATGAAAAATATACAATAAACGTACTCAATATTTTGTTAATACAACACTGCCAAAAATAAGTAAAATTATATAGCATTCCTACATGAATCTAAAATTGCATGCAGAATTAGATTCATGCAGTAGTGCTGTACTGATACACACTAGATTGAATACACAAGGTTAAATATAAGTAAGTACATATGTGTGTGTGAGTGTGTGTGTGTGTGTGTGTGTGAGTGTGTCTGTCAGTATGTGTATGTGTGAGTGTGTGTGTGTGTGTGTGTGTGTGTGTGTGTGTGAGTGTGTGAGCGTGTGTGTGAGAGTGTGTGTGAGAGTGTGTGAGAGTGTGTGTGATT
>JBBKCR010000128.1:22078807-22094132 GCA_037577295.1 Ladigesia roloffi | reverse complement strand
TCACACAAACACACACACACACTCACACACACACACACTAACACTCACACACTCACACAAACACACACACACACTCAGTCACATCCAGTGTTGAAGCATTTCCCAGACACTCTTTGTTTGGGTATTCAGGACAGACTCTGGGAGAGTTTCAAATGATTTTAGCCGTGATTTAATTCTGCTTGTTAAAGAGTGATGTCAGCACAATAGAGCCCGAGCCTCTAAATCCACCACATTCACCCAAAATGCCAAGATGAGATAATCACGGGTGACGTCTGCGAAAACACTTATTATATTCGCCCATCGCCTGGCTGAAGCTGCTAAAACTCATCAGTGTTACCCACTGATTTTTCTCTGGGAACGGAAAAAAAAGAGATTATTCGCACTTTTAGGCAAAAGCGGTTCTTCTTAAAGCCACAGAGCAGGACAGAAACTTTTTATAAATACTATACTCTGCCCTGCAAAAGGTAGTGCCTTTTCATTTAAATACTATTTTCCAAATGAAACTAAAACAGTTAAATCAAAATAAGGTATGTATCCTGCCAGTGCCTTCTCCTTGCCAAATAAAACATTTCACAATGGTCAGAGTAATTAGGTCCACTTTTATTAGGTGCAAGTGCGCAGGGCTATTTTTACAGGGCGGCATCGGTCAATCTCAGTGCTTGTCTCCGCACTTGTCCACATGGGCTTTACCAAAGTCCCATAAAAGGCTTGGAGCTGACAACTCAGCACTGGAGATAAGAAAAGGATCAACCTGAGCCTTTCTCATAGCTTAATTTATTTTAAATCCAAGCTCTATTTACACACTGCTGACTGCCAGTCGGTGGCCACTTAAACCCACAGAAACACAACTGCTTAATGGCCACTGCAACACCTCAGCAAAGTCCTTTCTAATATGTCCGTCCCTCCACATCCAAATGACATTCTCTGCAGGTAGAACAGTAACAGAGTAGGCTGCATGCAACCAAGTGCTAATGGGATTCAGAGCTTAAATAACCAATGGAAAATATTTTGAGTTTCCTTTGTTTTAGTAATTATACAGATTAAATAAATTGATAGATGATATGGACCATATTTAAATACAATGAGAACTGTATGAATGTTCATCATTTTTGAGTATCTGGTTAGAAACAGTAGACTAGAATTCAGTTCTCTGTTTGGCAAATGACAGTCCTTGGGCAAGACTCCTAACACCTAAAATTCATCCACATCTGTGTGGGGAGGAAATTAAACGCCACCATGAAGAGAGAAGTCTTTCACTGGCAAGATTTTTGACTTTTTATGTAGGTTTGTTCATCATGACATCTGAATATGCATCACAACCTGTTTTATTTTTGTTCATTCAAATTTTGTTCAGAATATGAAGACTGTATCTAACTGTGCAAAGTATTGGACTGAGCAACATAACATGTGTTGTCAGAACAAAACTCATTTTGTATGTATCTTTTTATTAAACATATAAATTCCAGATGCTGCTAGGTTTTGAATAAAACCTGCTGATAAACAACAACATTTTTAGATCATATTTAGAAAATCAGCATGTAAAACTGCAAAGATTTGAAAGACACAGATATAATATGTTAATCCTATCATGTCCTGTGCAATAATACAATAAGAATCAAAATAGCATTGATAACATTAATATTATACACAGATCATGGCTATCCATTAATTTCATGACCAGTGGACTGGTAGAGGTGGGTTTTTTTTCTTCTAT
The DNA here is from genome assembly GCA_037577295.1 of Ladigesia roloffi. Taxonomy (NCBI): domain Eukaryota; kingdom Metazoa; phylum Chordata; class Actinopteri; order Characiformes; family Alestidae; genus Ladigesia; species Ladigesia roloffi. The sequence goes on along the minus strand of JBBKCR010000128.1, from coordinate 22,092,418 downwards.
TTGATGCTGTTTGCGAGGTTGGAGGCTGTGGTTCATGCACACAGTGGCATGGCGTCAGAGTGCTAAAGGCTGAAGCGCTGGCTCTCGGGCTGGAGAGCTTTGCGCAGCGTAGGTTAATAATGAGGAGTACTCCAGCAGTATCTGATGAAGAGGTGAAGCCCTAATCCTCGTCCGTGCCCCCTCAGGAGAAGGCCCGTGTTTATCATCGCTGAGAAGGCGCTACGCTCAGAGCGGGAGGGGTGGGGTGGGGATGGGTGTAAGAACCACCCAGGCCACTCACGTCTGACAGGATATCTTCACGGATGCACCAGCACTTTAACCCGGCCTGTTATTAAAACTCTAATCTGTTAAACATGTCAGTGTTAGCACTTTTTACTGCGATTAATAAAACAGCACCCCAGAGCGCTGTGTAGGCCCTTTTCTTGCCTTGTGGTTGTTGTCGTGTGAAGGTTTTTTTTTTAGTTTTGTATTTTTGGTTTTACTGTTTCCTGAATCAACATCGCCACCAATTAGCAAATAATGTAAATTATTAATGATAAAACTGCGAACAAGTTTTTTTTTTTATAACTTTTATTGTCAGCACATTTGCTTAATTGGGTTTCTAAAATTCTCTGAAATTACAAAAAGCATCTTGCTGGAAACAGAGATAAGAACATTTTCAGCTCGCTCTCTGAGAACACGCAGGATTCAAAGCGGTCTCGGTGATGTGCTCGAATCAGATGAGCTGCAAATGGTCTTAAACTCGATGACAAAATGCGCTGTTGGAGAAAACAGGAGGATGCAGAGGAACAGTGGCGAGGCGGAGGGGGAGACTTAAAGGACGTGATTTATCTGAGCTTGATTGCGTGTTAATCGAGGTTACGTGTATTAAGTGGAATCTAATTGGAACAGACACTGGCAGCCTGACAGATCGACATGATGCAGATGGATTGAGAGAGAGAGAGAGAGAGAGAGAGAGAGAAGGGGAGAGAGAGGAGAGGAGAGAAAGAGAGAGAGAGGGAGAGAGAGGGGAGACAGAGAGAGGGAGAGAGAGGGGAGGGGGGGCAGAGAATTAGAGAGAAGCTACACAGAGGTGTATTCCTACACAACAAATGCTCCAAGTTTCACACTATGATTAGCCATCAGCCACTGCAGGAGGTAACTGCCACAAACCCTGCAGATTTTGGGGAAAATATTTATGCAATTAAAGTAAATAATGTTGGAAATATCTCTTCTGAGCCGTGCACTGCCTGGCCTCAGTGGAGGACATGGAGGGACAATCGACTGTCCCCACGCACGCTGACCCGGCATGTGCCACTAACATTCATGCAGGCTTCATCAGAAATGAGGGAGAAATACTGTAAAATGTTTGTGCCCCTTCAGAGAAATGTTTTATTTATTTTCTAAGGACACACCTCTACACATTTTAATACACAATTATTGTTTATTTGCTGAATTTTATATATTGGGAGAAAATAAAATACAACAAGTTATGGTAAATTTTATATTTGGTGTAGTTGCACGACAGTATGAATTACTATCTACAAATAAACAGGCATTTTGCTGTAAAATTATTAGAAGAATAATGCCATATTTAATTTTATTCTCTATAGAGGACGTGTTAATTTTTCACTGAAGAGTTACAGTTCAAATAAAATCTGCAGGAGAATAAACATTCTTTAGATGTAAATGTGACAACATTCTATTGAAAGTTTTGGGTCCATGGGTACTGAGATTTTGACTCCATGTGAGCTTAGAATGGTGGTCAGATGAATATATATGTATTGATATGACAATAGAGCTCTTCTTTCTTGTCAAACCACTTGTTTTGGAAGGCCCAGCTGCTTGAGAACATGTCACCTCTCCGATCGGACAGAGCATGTGCTGCCTTCTTTCACACGCGCTTTTTCTATCTCATTGGACAACTGGCATGAAGGCCCTTACTCTAAATCTGAGGCATTTACCCTGTGACAGAGTGCCCTTTACAGCACTACTGCAGAGAAAAAGACCCTAGAGTCGCACCTGTTGTGCCAAACAACTGTGCTTTGAAAGACTATGCAAATGTTTAACAAATTTGACCCCGGAAAGCAGTGAGGCACCAAGTGGGCTCAGAAAGCTCAGCTTTTCGAGAAGAAACCTGCACATTCAGTGCTGCAACTCTACGCGTCCTGCCTTGGAGACCACTCTGCCAGCCCGCCCCGGTCCCACATCGATTCCAGAGAGGCTTAGGATCACAAATGTCATTTGTTGTCATCTTTTATCACAGCAGTGTCCAATAGCAACCCAGTATTATTAACTGTGTCGTGGATGACTGTGTCCATTCTTGTCCCTTCATTTCGCTCTGGTGCCGGCACGCCGATCACAATACTGATACCGCAGATGATATTATTTTTGCGGCTCGGATTTGCAGCTCGAATAATTTATGCGTTATTTTGTGCGCAGTCAGGCCCGAACCAAAGAGAATAATCAAGATTAAATCACGTCAAGGTAACTGCTTAGTGACGGAGATGAGTGGAAAAGTACTGAGAACGCCTTTCATTCTGTGTGCATATCTCACACAAACACACACACACATACACATACACACACACACATATGGATCTTCTTGAAGGGTTTTCCCCCTCTTGGCTTAGTCAAAAAAATAAGGATTAGAACAAAACATCTACAGACTAATGATGCTGTATGCTGATTCATAATAAATAAAGTGACAGTGCCAAGAAAGCTTTACAAGAACTAGGCTGGATACACACAGTGTCACACCCAAACACAAGTCTGGCCCGATGCATTTTAAAGAGCAGAGAAATAGAAATGGAAAAGTATGAATATGAGCTCTGTGTGTGAGAGTGTGTGTGTGTGTGAGTGTGTGTGTGTGTTTGGGGGGGGCTAGAGATGAGCAGAGAGATGGAGGACCACAGGCATCATTTAGCGAGGAGTGGAGAGAATGGCAGTTGGAACCTCACTCGTCAACAGAGAATGCCCAAATCATTCCCGACACCATCCCGTCATTGTGCCGAGACAGGGGAGTTACTTCGGTCAGCTGCTGATTTGATCCATGCTGACTGTTACACTAATGGCATTAATAAGGACAAAATTACTATTTTGAAACCCTGAATTTTCATTCTCCTAGTCTTTAAGGCCTCGTCCCTGCACCCCACCTCCAATACAACCCCTCCCGCCCCCCACTCCCAATTACCACACCCCCCAACCCCCTTCACGGACGCGGCCGCTGGCCTGGAATGCCATCCGAATTGATTGCAACATTTTTCGAGAGGCCAAAAAGACTCTGATCATTGAAATTTGACCCTCAGCTATTTTTAAGGCTTTGATTGAGATATTTACTCATCCAGTTCAGCCCAGATTGGCCAGATAAAATTTCTGCTGCTCCACATGTGGCAGAGGTTCAACTGATCCCAGATTCCAGGCAGCTCACTGTCATTTTACACAAACAACGATCGGGGCTGTGCATCCTGATATTGGCTTAGGAATACGCAAAAAAAAAAAGAAAAGAGGAAAAATCAACACAGCTTCCGAAACACATCTATATATTTGTCGTCCAAACACAAATGAGTGTAATATGTAGAGAGGAGGGGGTGGTCATGCTCTGCCGGCCTCCGAGCTCTTACACTGAGAGAGAGATGACACAGTGTGATCAAGGACATGAATTGCTCATTGATTTTTAGCGCCAGCTTAACTATCCATTCCAATTGATTTTAGCCCGGCTGGGTGTGCGAGTTATGGCACTTTTAATGCTTCTTCTGTATGACCGCTCATCATGGACACAGATTTAGAGACATGCAGGGGCCATGTTCTATGAAGAAAAGCAGTCGGCGAAACATGTGAGGAAAGTTCACTGTCTCTCTCTTTCTCTCTCACTCTCACTGTGGAGAAATATGCACATCATAAAACTTGCATGTGTACTTTAGTCTCTATCTACTAGAATGCGTCAGTATTTTCACCTCAGAAAACCTTCTGCTGATTGCAAAATAGAGAAAAGTGATAAAAATCTTGCTGAATCCATAATTACAGTACATAACTGCTTGCAGTAAGCTGCCCCGGGCTGCGGGGCAAAGGATGGCTGCCCGCAAAAACACCACTGCCCCACTACAGAAGGTTCTAGTGCCATGGGAGCAAATTGACAGAGTCGAAATCAAACCTTCAGCGGCTCAGCATGAGCAGAAGATACAGTATACATTTCAGTCTGAGAATATACACAGGCCTGCTTACCAGAAGTGCATCAAATTTCCATTACAGGCCCATGCATGCTCCGCTTTCATATGCACACTGTATGTGCCACACTTATTACACATCACCAGAGGTGCATGGTCATAATCGGCTGGAATCCGAAGATTGTGATTGGCATTTTATTTTGGATGTTGAATTTTATGCCCTACATTAGGTGAGCCAGCTAAGTACATGGGGCCTGTGAGTGTGATCATGCTTTTAATGTTAAAATGAAAATGAGCTGGTATTCTGACTATATTTATTACTGTGATATGTGAATTTAACCATGGCAGTAAGTATTGTTTTACTTTTCTATTGACGCCTTGTTTTTCTTTTCCCCTGTAGTTATTTCCACACCCTCCAACCACATCCTGTACTGACATAAAGCCAGATATATTTGAGTAATTTTGCATTTTTGTTTTGGTATATAATTAAAAACACTGAATAGCAGCAGTTCATGTAGCCCTTAGCCTCTTTGCAATTAGCCTATTTCATATCATAATGCTGATATATGTTAGCATCAAGTTAACAGAGGTGTAACAGTGTGTTTAATAGCACTTATAATAATAGTATTGATGAATTATTACTCTTATTATGACCGCTGCATCCCTACAGTTAACACATCCTTCAGACAATACCCACTCTTATGTGTTCCTGACACAGACACTCCCTTCCAGAAACCATCCATAATTTCTGGGCTAAAATACTGGTAAGGGTAGACAAATTCAGAAGCTTACTAAAGCAAATAAAGTGGCTGGATGTGAATAATTAGAAGGGATCTTTCTTTTAATGTAGCTTTTCTCTATCAGCGCCGAGCATGAATTATTAATAAATCCTGGCTTTGGTGAAATAAGAGATAATGTCAGAAATGTGATCCAATACACAGCCTAAATGTCATCTGTCGCAGAGAAACGCTTTAAAACACAGGCTGGCTATGGCTAGGCTTACACGCACCCACACACTCACACACTCTCTCACATACACACTCACAAGAGGGGAGATTTCCTTACTTCTCTTTCAAATATCATACACTCCTATTCCTGCGCTCCCTCTGAAAGCCTCTTTTCATCCCTGCCACTGTGGGTTCAAATGGCCATTTAGTATGAGGTAGATTTCTTTCTGTCTTCAAGGAGCGCCAAATAAAGCGCACTTTGCCGGGGATCCTTTAAAAGAAAAAAAAATCTCCACATAATTAATGTTTTACAAGTGCTGCTGTATTCTTATTCAGAAAATGGCTCGATCAAAGCAGGCAGGTTCAGATTACGCACCTAATTGAAATCCTCCATTTCAGAGCCAACATCACCCCCCCCACCCTTACCGCACACAATGAAGCCTGCGTTTGTGTAGCCCGCAAATGACATCAGATCATCAAAGCAATACGTGCTTTTTCTTTTACACTGTATTCCCCTACTAAGCCTTCATGAGACAGCTTAATAAAGCTGTAAATGCGTGGGGTGGGCACACGGGGAGTGTGTGTTTCAGCGAGCTCGCAGCAGGTCGGCAAAGAAGGAAACTCCAGCACACACACACACACACACACACACACACACACACCGGGCGAGGGGTCAGAGGCTGGCTGGTCAGAGGAGAGGGGGAGACACTCGCTTGCTTGCAGCTCCTTTGGTGGTCAGAGACCTTCAGTTGTGAGGTGTTGGAAGGTGTGGGTAAACCATTCAAACTCTTACTACCTCAAATATTACTTAATTTGCTTCTTTAAGAACATAAACCCACACACACATACTCACAAATACACAAACACACCACCTTACATGACGTTCAGTCCCCACTTGACATAACAAAGCCACACCAGGCCGAAACAGACGAGATATTGTGGACAATGAAAGATTACTCATGTTATTTTATATTAATACATTTCATATATTTCCAGGCACAAACTAAACACTGTGCCTCTTTTTACTACCAGAATGCACTTGAAACTTTTGTGAAAAGTCACCATAGAACCAGCCCAAATGACACACAACAGCAAAAGCGACACGTCATGGAAAAGTTTATGATTGCTAATCAAGGCCAAAAAAATTGTGCTTCTCTCTTATTTACCTAAACCAGCTCACTTTCCCAACTATTGTTTTATGGGTTTGTTGTTCTAGTGTGAGGCATTATAATTTAGCATTCTTTCCCAAGGTCAGCCACCTGCGTGACACACACAGTATTTGCTTATGGGGCTTTTCAGGTCAGTTCTATTATATTTACATCAAATAATTTTTGATAAGGGATGTAAAAGGCCTATAAAACTCCACCATAAATGGGAGAGGTGTAGCTCGGAGTAGAAGAAGGGGGGAAAAAAGGACAAAAGATCAACTGGCTTTTTTATCTTTGACACGTTGATATTTTTCCAACTTTGAGCCCTGAGCTGGCCGGTGCCAGGGCGCCCTGGAGCCCGGGGTTGGGCTCGTTGCTGACCACGCCACCAGCTCCTGTTTCTGCCCCGAAGTGCCTGCCTCATATCTCTTCTGCGCTTATAATCACTTAACAAAGGCTCGGGCATTTGCACAAATTAAAACATCAATAATGCACAAGTGCTTTTCAGTGTGTGCCATAGACACCCCCAGCAGTGGGGCACCAGCACCCTCTCAAAGCGAACGCCCGCCTGCCTGGGACACTCCTTCATTGGAACCAGAGACAAAATCGAGAAGATTGGGGGGCCATTCTGTTCTTCTTCTTCTTCATCTTCATCTTCTTCTTCTTCTTCTTCTTCTTCATCTTCATCTTCTCTTTTTGGGAGAAAGTGGTGCTTCAGAGTAAACAGCCAACACCCTTGAGTGGTGTACTTCCATAAACAACATCCCCACGGCATGGCCGCCATTGGTGATTAGTGGTCTCTGTGCACACACAGACATGGCTTTAATTCAGCGTCTTCGCCCCCATGTCTAAATCGGCACCGCCAAGCCTCTTATTTACAAGGATGAGAGCAACCAAACAATCTTGCTGGGCTGAAGCGGAGTATGTTAAATATGCACAAAAGGGGTCAAATACGGCTCAGGCTGGGAAAGAGGGAGGAGAAGGGAAAGGAAAAGAAAATGTGCAAAAAAAAAAATTCCCCGAAGAAGACACACGGGATCGTCGGCGTTCTACTTGAAGTGGGCTCCGAGGGCACTTTGGCAGTAACAGCACATTAATCCTATACGGCCTTTCACTGACCACTAACCACATACTGCGCCTCTTCGTATGTATAGTCTGTGAATCCAACATCAGCCATACGTTCAAATAGGAAAGGATTTGTGACGTGTGCTTGAGCCCTAATGTACATATTTACAGAAATTAAACACATAACCGGGATTCCTTGCCGGGCACAGAGATAATGCAGAATGGTTCTGCGAGAGTGAGGGTGGGAGAGAGAAAAAAAAGAGAAAGAAGCTAATATGCGCAGAGAACTTTCAATTCACCAGAAAAACGCTATTAATAGCTACTAAACAGAAATAGGAAGGCAGGCGGTATTTATGTCGTGCAACACTATTTGCATCTATTTTCCCTAAACGGAACTAAGTGCTCAGTGTCAGTGTCCCTCTCTCCTTTGCTTTCTCTCTTTCCGTTCACCTCACAAACAATCCGCTCGTTAGCAAACTGTTGAGGACAGGCGCACGGCACACAAATTGCACTCGGCCGAACGAATTTGTTTTGCAAGGGTGACCTGTTTAATCATCTCATTTTCTTTTTGCGGACGTTTATTCATCCGGTTTCCACGGTTACGGAGGACATTAAGGGGCTACAGTAATAAGGCCAGAGAGTCAAACAGGTAATAAAAAAATTAACGCCGTTTTCCAGCAGCTGAGGAGGAGAGCGGCTGAAATGAAGCCGGGGAGAGGGGAGCGCGCGGCCGGGGCGAAGAGGGGCTTCCAATACTTCCCAAACAATTAAAACCTGGCCTGCTTATTTCCCTCTATAGACCAGCTGAGCTAGGGCTTCCTATGGACACGACACTTTCTGAACAGTCTCCACCCAGCAGGGAGGGGAATTGTTTTAAAGTCATTCTGTTCCTTTATTTATCGCCGTGCCCAGATTACTTATCAGGACCATCAAAACTGCCTGAATTATGATTATTAAACATTTCTTCCCTCCTCCTCCTCCTCCTCCACCTCCTTCTCTCAGATAAGATTACTGTTGCTTGGAGGAATACGTGGTTATGGAGACATGTTGTGTAATTACAGATAATATATAATGTCAGTTTTACCGGCTTGATCTGGATCTTTTTTTTTTTTTCTGAATCATATCTTGCAGAGTGTTTCATCACAAAGACTTTATTCCGCTGGGAAATGAAAATGACTTTTATCGAAAAACTTTGAGAGATAAAAAAAAAAAAATCCTGCTACACATGGCAGAGGTCTCTCTCTCTCTCTTACTCTCTCTCTTTCTTTCTGTTTCTCTATCTCTCTCTCACTTTCTCTTTGTCTCTCGTTCTCTCTCTTTCTCTATGTGTCTCCAATGAGAAACGGTGCCCTTTCGCAGCAAATGATGAACCCAACTTACATCCAAATATAGAAAATCCCAGCACAAGAGGCAGGACAGGTGTTGAGAGCCCCGCAGAAAATGACTGGCTGACACTTGCCAAACATGGTAGTGGAGCAATGGAGGCAAAATAAACAAGCCGTTAGCATTTTATATCTTTCGTCTAACTGTTTTCAGCGATCCGTACATATCCGAGTGAGCGCCGCTGCTTTCTGTAATGAAGTTGTTTAACGTGGCCTGGAAATTAAACAGCAATTCTTATTCTACTTGTAAGGTACTGAAAGCCATAACATGGCATTTGTCGTGTTCTGAGCAGTTGTGGAAAATATCTAAATCATGTCGGGACACAAGGCTGGCTTTAGCAGCTCCTGTATGCCCTTTAATTCATTACTCACTGCATATGAATAGATGGACATAAAATTGTACAAATAATAGCACCCAGGCCTGGTGTCAGGTTGCTTGTTTGCCAGAGAGTTGACATTGTGTTTGACTCATTTCGCAAGTAGCCCCCCCAGCTGCCTGCTGAGAATGGAAAAACCTGTGAGAGCCCAAAAAGTTTTTTTCCTCCCTGAGTGTCAAAGCTCTTTTTTTAGAATTCAAGTAACAGAAATTTAAGGAGGCAACAGCCGCGTGTCTTTCTCACGACAGCCAGCGGGACCTGATTGCAGGCTGACCTGTCTCAGGGTCCAAAGGCAATAAAAAAGCATGATAATGTAGAATATTCAGCTTAGAACCAGGTTTTTGCTTGCATGTGGGAAAATAATGTTTCCAATTACACTAATTTACATTCAGAGTTTGAGGGTCTAAATGTGATCCGTGTAAAACAGAACTCTAGCAGGACATAAATGTATCGAACATCATATTGTTCAATTTTTTACTTTTTTATACTTTACAGTGTGTCAGTTCCTGTGACTGTGTAAAATATAATTGTATAGAAAATCATTTTGTTCACTATTATATAACATAACTGTATGGACAAGCATAGCTGTACCGACTATAACTGAATTCACTATTGTTGAACTGTATATAAATACATAGAACCTTTTTTCGACTATATATAAACCTGTTGAGTGATTTAATACAGAAATTCTTGCAGGAAAGAAGAAGATCTGAAAGTTTCTACCTAGATACACGTTGTTCCTGTTTCCTTTAATAGACTGGTGACTATATGATGTGAAGTGTTTAATTTGGGAGGAGGAAATTGGTTTAGGTACCTAAGTGTAAATCCTCCTGAATTTAACAAAATCTAATGCACAATTTGAAGGCAGATATGTCCTCCTTACTTCTTAACTTCTCGCTCCAGTGTGGACTGAGGGCAGCTACTCAAACTCATGGCAACTCACTTGCTCTGGCCAAGAGGATCGAGAAAAGCCCACAAAGCTCTTGGGGAGAGAAATCCCCAAAAGAGGACAGAGTGGAAGAAAAAAAAACACCACTAAGCTCCAGCCATAAGACTGCCAACTGTTCTGTTAACAGCCTTTTAACAGGTGTGGGTCCTAGAACCATGTAATCCTATCAAGTTACACAGTTAAAAAAAAATTCAGTCAAACAGCAAACTCCTAAGCGTCCCTCCTCTTACCGCCCCAGCCCCATATACCACACCCCCCTCACCCCCACCCACCCAACCCACTGCTCCTGCACTGTGTAGGCTGAGACAGAATTGAACAGCTGGGCTTCAGATTTATCATGTACAGACAGTAATTATTGCTGCTGCTGCCTGCTACTGACCCAAGTGAATAGAATGTCACAGGAAAAAACACACAGAGTGCGGGGACCCGCGGCAGGGGAGGGTTTCAGACGCAGGCGCCCCTGTTTGCAGTCAATTACCAGACAGGACGGGATATCGGCCTGGTGCCTCTCCAGAGCAAACACACTCTCTCCCAGGATGAAGGTGACAGGGAACACACAGCCATGTGCTTCTTTTTCTTATCAATGGAGAGGAGGGGAAAAAAGAGGCATTTAGCAAGTGGCTTTCTGACAGAGGCAAAAAAAGGGACAGATTAGGAAGTGTGTGTGTCCTCACATGATCCATTAGCACAAACTCAAGCCTGACAAATTTCACACTGATAGACAGCACATCTGCACCGTGCCACAGATGCGACGTGTGGCGTGCGCTCCAGGACCACCCAAAGACCTGGGCTTTTACACCGGACCGCACCCCCACCCCTCGCTGACCCCCCACGTTCGGTCCCAGATAAGGAGCTGAGGACTTCCGGCACACAGATAAACTATCAGTCTATCAATCACTGACTTAAACAGCCAGACACTAAGCAGCTAACCAGCACTGAAAGACTCATACATGCAGCAGCGTTTCTTCAAGGATGCACTGCACTTCATCAGAGCTAAAGTGATTCAACTGTTCCTCAGTCCTGCTGAAACAGGTCTGCACTCAAAGGCTCTCAAAAAAAGTAGCAAATTTTTTATGCAATTAGTACAGTATATACATATATATTCTTTATTATATAAATACATATATGTATATATTTATTTTTCAAAACAAATCATATTGCATTCAATTTCCAGTGTCAGAGGTGTCCAGTTCTATAACATATATGTACAAATGTAATATAGAATGTATGGTATAATTTACAGTACAATTTTATACAATATTACTGTACATCCCAATTATACAATATATAAAGTTATTGTCCAATTACATAGAATATTATAGTATGGTCCATTTATATAGCATATAATTGAATATACAAAATCTAAATAGTCATATTAAATAAAACAGAAGTGTACAGATCAGCTTAAGAGTATATGTGAAATATACAGAGTAAATATATGCTGTTGCTCTGTGTCTTTATATTTTATTTCAGTGAAGAATTATATACTGAGTAAATAAAAAGAACAATGTATTTATGTGTGTGTGTGTGTGTGGGGTGGGGGGGGGGTACGGACTAACACCCCTCCTCATTGCTTAATACTGCTCTTCTAATCAGCTGAAAGTTGAGTGAGCCTGGCCCCTCCCATTTCAAGTAAACCCCACCCTCAAACCATGAGAAAAGAAAAAAGTCAGAGGGACGGCAGTACGCAGAACGCGCCTCACACCAGTTCTAGAGCGGCGTGCCCTGGCCTGAGAAGCGGGTGGGGGGTCCGGAGTGTCCCTCTTTTAATGGCCGTACCCATCCTGCCTGCAACCTACCCGCAGGGTCGTTCCCACCTTAAAGACCCCTGCCACATTTAAAAGGATTAGACGCCACATTTTGTGCCGGCTTAATCTTCCTTTCAGACGGCCTAATAAGTGTGCGTCGATAAGCCAAGCATGCAAATTTCATTCTAGGCCAGCGGAGCTCATGCTTTCAGACAAATGGACTAAAGTATTTTACACTGTGCTAATTGCTTCTTCATATTCCTCTTTTCCCTCTTATATACCATATCAGCGGTGGCAGATTATTCCTCTCTCCCACTTTGCATGAAATTAGAATTTCATGTGGAAGATCATAAACGTGCAACAGAGCCATTTTTGAACCCTCCACAAAGAGGAACATCTTGGGGCAGAACTCTGTCATTTCTCCAGCAGAACAGCTCCTTCCATGTCATATGGCTTTATGGAGCTGCAGAACGGACAGTCGGAGGAAACAGCGGGATTAGATCAGACTCAGAGGACTGAAGTTTGTCAGTTTAATGCCCTGCCGCAGCAGTACCTTAAATTACTATATTTCCTGGCATTTGGCCTTTGCAGAAAATGGCATGAACTCAGGAACTCACCTGATCTGTAGGTGCACTTCTGCATTTCCCCACTACCAGGAAACCTACACCCACAAAACAGCAGCTCAGAGCATTCTGCTCCTCTCGCCAGCATACAGTAACCTGCTCCTTGGTACGTGCCACTGAATTATTACACCGACTGCTAATAACAGTAATAATAAAGGCCAAGATGAAGAAGAAGGAGAATAACAAATTGCCATTAAGAATACCAACAACAACTGTATTTCTAGTAAACACTTTGAGGGCCTAAAGGTGCGACCTGTTTATTATTCGTGAGGACTTCCTCTCGCAGTATTAATTAGGCTATTACTGTGTATTGGTGACGGAAAAGCTTTGAGCTTTTAATTAGGGTCGGGTGTCTGCATGAGTGCACAGGAGAGGAGAAGAGAAGAGAAGAGAAAAGAAGAGAAGAGAAGAGAATGGAAAAGAAGAGAAGAGAAGGCAAGGATAAAATTTGTTTATCTAAACCATGCTGGTAAAGAGCCAAGGATAAGAGTTGGGGTATTAAAGGACTAAGTTAATTATGATGTTGGGTAGCCTGCGTCCTATCAGGAGGCACAAGCACGACTCAACTGTCCAATAATCTACCTCTCTATTTCCCTGTTTTTCTTTTCTCCGTCTATTTCTGTTCCCTGCTTTACTCTCTCCATCTCCCTGCTTTTCTTTCTCACCTCCTTTCAACACATGACAACACAGACCCTTATCAAAGCCCACTGAAACACACACACACTCGCAGCACTGAGTCCTTTAAATAACTATAAACACAAACAAAATAAATTCAAACAGAATAACTATAAAAGCCACTGTAAAACCCGATGCTTTATTAAATATTCAGCATTCCGTAAATATTTTGTGTTCTTACACTGAACTGCAAAAAAAATTCAAATGTATGAAAATAAAACACACATGATATGAGTAATATTGAAATCAGGAAAACAACGTATCATATTTATGTATAAAACAGATACTTAAAAAAATACAAAAAAAAAAAACAAATACAAAGGATAATTTTATCATTTTACTCAAAAGACAAACACCCTTTTTACCTCAGAGTCATTTAGACCTGCTATCAATTATATATGAGAATTTAAATGACATGTGTTGACATGAAAACATTGGTCACCTCTCTGTCCTGACACAACGATCAGACCAGCAGTGGGTCCCTCAGGAGAATTTGGCATGAAAGGGGTTAAAGACGAAGCCTCACAGACCCCCTCTCCCCCTCCCTCTCAG
>JBBKCR010000128.1:22038670-22078707 GCA_037577295.1 Ladigesia roloffi | reverse complement strand
AGTGCCTCATAGTCACCCCCCCCCCCCAAAATACCCCCCCACACACACACCTCCCCGTGTCCTCCTGCTAAATTTATTTCAAAACTCTGTTAATCTGCAGTACACAACATTCCTATTAGCATAGTCCAGCCCCCTCATAAAAATTCCAGCTAGTTTAATTAAAAAATGTAAATTTACTGTCAGGCGAGGAGCCGGAGAATTAGGACAGCAACAGCCTTTTTATTGCTTAAGACATCAAATTGATTTGGTTGTTGCTAAATTGTGATAAAGGTTACGGAGGGCTACGGACCTTGGCTTGTTTTTTCCTCCTCATTTCACCCTATTTTGCGGGCGAGCGGTGAAGGTGCTCGGGATGGATGGAAATCTAAAAACTGTGCTCTCAGGGAAGAGGGGAAAAAAAATCCCACTTCTGAACAGAGAGTTATAAAAAATAGCTCCAGTCAGATTAGAGTGCACAAAAGTAAAAACCCAGGGTGTGTCTGTACCTATTCACTTTTCAAGACATGCAAAAAAAACAAACAAATGCCACATACAGTAACTATGAGGAAAAGGGCTTGAGAAAAAAAACAGAATACGAAGTGGATTTCATTTATGGAATGCACAACACTGGGCTCCGTTTGTGTCAGAGCTTCCATAAAGTTTCATTTTCTTCTTTACTCGCTTCTTTATTTTTATAGGGTTTATCAAAAACAGCGATCGTTTACAGATATTGTAAAGAAATGGAAATAAAAGCAGAAGCATGCACCTGCAGTTAGAAAACAGCCTCAAATTCGTGTTGAAGTTGAATTAAATCATGAGTGATCCAACTTTCCTATCATGAAAAACTTTCATGATTAACTGTAATAAATACTTAAAAGGTTTCTTAACACCTATATAAACACACACACACACACACACACACACATATATATATATATATATATACACACAGCACACACACATCAACACCCACACAAACATAAATACATATATGTATATAACAGACACACACACACATACATACACAAATATATTTACATTATATATACATACATATGTAAATATTTATATAAATATATAATCTATATATATATATATAAATATATATATATATATTTTAGAATGTGTACATTGTTGTAAAATATTAAATCTGTTCATAATAAACAGAACCAAAATAACTGAGGAATTTGCTCTCGTGAGCTCTCTAGACACATGAACCAAGTATGTATGACACACACGGAATGAGACATGACGACCCTTAACTCAGTGTCAGACTGAAGCAATAAAGCAAACATGTAATACAACTGTGCGACATTAATCTGAAGGTGTGTATGGGAGAATGGGCACTTCTGAGAAAACTTTGCCAGAAGATGACAATTACAGGGTCGCTGGCACGTCCCGAACTAAGAGCAGAAAACAGAGAGGGGACAGCAGCTAGAGTGGCTCGGATCAATTCCGTGCGCTCCAAAATATCCCTAAACTGAGAGATGGCGGATAAATAGAAGACGATAATTGTATGTGTGTGTTTGTGTGAGTGTGTCCTTAGATGTGTCAAAACAAAGGTCCTACAACAGTTTGTTTGCTCAGTCCCCCTGGCAACAAACCCTTAGGCCATGCCGAGCACTTCGCCACTAAATACCTGTGTGTTATCTCTGCCCACAGCCACTAAAAAGACATATCAATTCACAGGGAAAGAAAGGGGGAAAAAAGAAAAATTTCTCGAATGGAATGGGAGGAAAAAACAAGTAGGAGGAGGTGCTGAGGTGCCGGGAGGTAAGAGTGACATGCAGTAGCCCACTAACACGCTCCGTAAAATAAATATAGGTACTTCCAGGTTTAAACTGAAAGTGAGTTTGCTTTAAGTTGCTTCTGTTATAACAAGGTGAGACACATTCTTGCGAGTGGAGCAGTAAAGCTGAAGTAAAAAAGTGAGGGTACGCACTGCTCTAATCAGCCCTCGGCTATAAATAAAACCGCAGTTCATCTATAAGTCGGCTGAGTGGTTAAAACATGACTAACTTCCCTATTCACACACTCACTCTGTGATAAACGACACACCTTTACACATTAAAACACACCGAGCTGGACACAAACAGACACACGAGAGGAAAAAAAAATAAAGGGCACTTACCATATTCAGGATAGTCGAAGTTAAATCCTCTCAAGCATGTAACTTTCATAATATTACTTAACTCTGCCTGAAAATCATCAGAAGTAAGCTGACCTGTGGGAAATAAGCACTAAAATAAGTTTGGTAAAAATAAAATGGAAAAAAAGCCTTTTTGTCTTTCAATCATGTGCTAAACTCCTTGACATGTAATCTGTCAATAGTTTTTGCAGCCGAGATAATGCCGGCTGCCACGAGTGAAGTTGATTGGCAGCTCAGCCCGGGCCCCTCCTCCTCGTGGTTTGACGGGGGGTAGGTGAAAGAATACAGAGGCGGCCCCTTTGCTCGCTCGCTCCTGCCCTTCTCTCTCTCTCTCTCTCTCTGCTTTTCTCTCATGCACATACACACCACACAGGCGCACCAAGCAGTTGGCGATAGGAAATTACGGAAGAGCAGGAACTGGAGCAGACTTTTTTTTCCTCTCCCCTCCCTCCTCTCAGAGGGCCGGCCTTTTCGTCTGTGTGCCTTTCAACTGGCCCGGGGGCGGGGCCTGGTCGCTCTCCATGCAAATGAGGAGGGTGGGAGCCACGGGCCGGCGCTGGAAACGCATCTACATGGCTCATTACATATTTTGTGTTGTAGAATTCTTGCAAAAGCAAAACAGAAGTCATTTTGTTTTTCATTTCGGCGAGCCAGTGACTCATGTCAGGCGCTTGTCACCGAGGCAATTTTATCAGCGTTACATCTGAGGCAACGGCGGGCTCGTGCAATCCACCCTGACGTTTAATAAGTGTCCATAAACTTCAAACATAAATAAAGGCACCCGTGAAGATGTGAGGAGCAAAATCAAAAAGTGAGTGATTTTGGGGGGGATGGGGAAAGAAAACATCTGATAAAATAATGTATGCAATGTCAAATAGATGGAAAAAATACCCCTCACAGTTCTAGAAGTCTCAGATTGTTAAAAGTGAGACTGAAATTGGCCAACTGGGGCTTCAATAATGAAGAGTACTCAGATGGACTAAGTAACCTTATCCTGGAACAGTTGGCTGTAAATTATGAGGAGAAAAATAAGCACCATCCCAACCATTCCCTGAACACCTCTCTTTCTCTTTCTCTTTCTCTCTCTCTCTCTCTCTCTCTCTTTCTCTCTCTCTCTCTCTCCCTCTCCTGGTCACTCCCTCTCTCTTTCAGTGATCGTCCCCTCCTCTCTCTGTGTCCCTGTCCCTCTGATAAGGTATCAGTTTTCATTGTAATTTCAGGTGAAATGATAAACGGCAGCCGTTACCAGGTGGCAATGAATACTTTATAAGACAAAGCCCTTATTTGCCTGGCAGTTTCTTTCGTCGTGGCATGCAAAGTGCTCCCAGACATTTCCAACATATTTCTTATATTAGCATAATTCCGCACAGAAAAATAAATTCCTTTTTCAGCCACAATTTACAAACACCGTGCGGATAAAGCGATCAAAACGAATGCAGCGCAGGAAGTGCACATGGTTCTGCTGTTGTCCAAAACACAAGCACCTAAAAAAAAAAAACAAAGTGCTGAAAAAAAAAACAGCTTTCGAAAAGGGGAAATGCAGATTTTAGGTAATGGTTCATAATTCTGTGAAATGAGTCAATCCCTAGTTCCTGTTTGCTAACTGCTGTCTGAAAGTACAGTATGCACAAAACAGGTTTTGGTTGATTCAGTAATTAGGACAGTGAGTCATAATCAAACAATGGTTATGGGTTCCCACCTTAAACCAGCGCCTCCGAGGGGCGAGCCCACGTCAGTCATATGGCACCTCTCTCACTCAGCGTGGAAAGTCATCATATCAACCATCCTTTTACAAATTTTGGAGGGAATAAATGCTTACGGAGAACAACAGACTTACAATGAAAATCAGAGCCTTTTTTTTACTTCCGTCAGATGAAAAGACGTACATATATTACATATATTACAGCACATAGTCCTCGCTGAAATGGAAACTTACAATACACCCTGTTAAAAAAGGCACTTTTACTGGTTTTTGGCTTTCAGGAAAACCCTTAAAAATAAATTTCTCCAACTTTGAAAGGTTTTTATAGAACCATTCGCTAAGAAATGGTTCAAAACTGTTTCTTCGTTCCGTCTTTTTCATAACCGCTTTACACGGAAAAAGATGCCAGTGAACCAGAACTTAAAATCCCGTGGAGATGAAAGTTCCCCTCTGTTTAATGGCAGCACCGTTTGCAGGATAATAGGAAGTTTACTGAAATTCCTAAGCAGGCAGATCGAGCCAAACAGGCTGAGCAAAACGTATGCTTTGGCAAGAAGCAGTAGGCGATTTTTTGTTTCTGCTGCCATCTCTGTTTTTCGGAGAGGAGCTGAATGGCGTTTGATGTGGCCCATTATGATGGTATGCTTGGGGCATGGGGTGGGAGGGCGAATGGGGTGGGGGGTGTTGTGGGGGGCCGCGATGTGACATGGCAGGGCCGCATCAGTCAAAGGGCCGCGGAGGCCAGACGTTTAGCCGCCCCTGACCGCGCACTCCAGGAGGGGCTGGTCTGATGGCCGCCCGCTCCGAGCGCCTCGCTCCGCCGGGACAAAAGCCAGCGCCCAGTTGAAAGATGTGAATCGAGGAGGCTTTGTGACCGAGGCCCGGGGCCATGCGGAGTGAGAAATCTGACCTTTGCTGCGAGTTACATAGTGTTTGAACCCTCTCCGCTGTCTCAGCCAGTGGGGCATCGCAAACCGAGTGGGCAACTGTGAGGTGGAGTCAAAAAGACCAGGAGGAGGAAAAAAAAGAGAGAGAAAAAAGGAGAGACAGAGAAGAGTATCATCATCCTTCTTGACTGAAAGAAAAGAAGGGTTGCCTGTTGAGACGATGTTTTTTTCACCAATAAAAATAAAGCCTTTTTTTCTCCTCCCCCCTTCAGCCTTTTTTTTTTTCCTCAAGACTCGATCATAAAACTGATAGGAAATTGAATGTGACAAAGCTGGGAGTGTGGCACAGGGCTTTGAAAAGAAGGCCAAAGAAAGTGTTTGCCCTTGTATTGTTCTAGCGCGGCTGTGATGCTGGATATTATTCCCCCTCACGTCTGCTTAGATACCATTATATATTTATTTTTTGTTGGGGTGGGGGGGTAAGTGTTGCATACTAAAATGAAGTATACATCCAGCAGTGGCAGCTGGAACTTATTACTGACTAATTGGCCATTGCTCTGATTACTCATGGTAGTGGTCATAAAAACAGAAATGTCCTGATTAAATTACTTTATCAGTTTTGAGATTCTAGACCAACACAAAGTGTGCAGCACGTTCATGAACGTGCATGTGCGCCGCACGCTCAGGTCACATGCTACGTCTGCAATGGCACATTGCTCTGGTGGTAGGAAACCTCAGCTTCACTTAAAAAAACATTACTTATTGTCAAAAGCATTTTTTCTTGACGCAGCTTTCATCCCCTGCCTCTAATCATTACGTTTCAGTATCTCTCCCCCGGATGCAGACAGTCCTAATGTAATCTTCCTAATTTCGGTCCCACACAATCTGGTTTTAAAACAAAGAGAGAAAGGGGCACATTTCTGAGGGCCCTGACCATAATCGTTTTAGACAGATAGCTTCTCCCATCGTAGATGAGCAAATATTTGTAAACCAGCTATCTAATGGAAAATTATAGTGAAATTAGAGCGAAATTCATGACGGAGAAATCTGATTACCTCTAATTTTATTATGCCATCTTAGCCCACACAGCATATTTTTGTACAGTTTTTTTCCCCATAAATACCTATGCCAGGGGTCCTGGTAATCAAATAAAATTGAAATTCATCTCCCCATTAAATTCAATTAGATGCAATTTCTAGAGCCTATCAAAGATTTTAATTACTAAATTATAAAATTCTCTGAAGCCAAATTGAGGGGGAAAAATGGCATCCTTGCATCTAGGGGGGAAAAGTAACAAAAAAAAAACATAAACCATGAAAGGAAATTGTTGATCCAAAAAGATATCCAGAGGTAAATGGAATTAGCGAGACACAGGCTTATTCAGCAGCTCTGGGCGGGGAGTGACGTGTGCGAAATGCAGGCTCCTGGACTGGAGGAAATGAACTTAGCTGAGGTGCGCTCGGCCTCTAAACGTCTGCCCTCCGAGTTATTATGCCGTAATTGACTAATTGACACCTTAATTTCATTTATGGGCTCCTGTGTTGAGGAGGCAACCTCTGGGTACCGAGGTGGTCCTAAAAGAGAACATCCAGCCAGCATCCTGTGTGCAGGTGCATGGGAGGCCCAGCCTAGTCCCTCTACACCATCGTTATGAGCGTGCTAATTAAGTGGGGATAAGGAACATAGCGGTTTAGCATAAGTTTCTGCAATACTGTCCTCTTGCTCAGTAATCTCCTGCGCCCGCTAATGCAAACAGCTGTGCAAGTTTAGTCATGCAGATATCAACAGAAGCACTGGGGCTGGTCATCAAATCAATAGAATGTTCTGACTAAATATACCACGGATTCAGGACAGATTCTGGTGATCGAAGTTGAGAAGATTGGAATGGAATTGAATGTCTACGCCAGTGACCAAACTTCAAGGAATAATCCAACCTTTTCAACCCCAAACTCCACCTGTCACATCTGTGTCTAGAGTTGATTAGCATGAACAGCAATTTCAACAGGTTTCCGTTTACTTAGAAAACAACAGAAAGCCTGTCGACTCAAAGCACATTTGCTTCAGCACCTGCTCGTTGCTGTCCAACAGAAGTACATTTTGAATCAGTGGGTGTTTTATTTCTGTTCTTCTTTATCCTCTGTAGTAATCGACCCAGTTAGAACGATGCAGCACAGGTTAGCTATGTTTGCAAATATGAACTCTGTATTTATTATGATGTAATTCTGATCATACGTTGGAGTTCTATTGATTATTAAAATACACTTACTGGGGCTTTCTTTTAAGCCACTTTCTAAAAAAAGTGACCACACAACATGAGCTCAGGGCAATTTTGCAGTTCTTTATTTCACCTTGCACAAACACATGCACAAAAAAAGGCCTACTCGTTTTTCAAACTGCAGCAGAGATCAAACGGTGCTGCTACCTTTGCACAAAAGTCTTCACAATGGGACAGTAGTGGGGTCCCAGGTCACCCACGATGCTGGTTTCCCTGCCACCCCCTGCTATAGGCCAATGGAGGTCTAAAACAACAGCCCAGCAGCAGCTTGAGAGGACTACAAAGCAGTGGCTGAAAGGACACCTGCTGCCTTTATTCACTTAACGCTCTTTAACTACTCCCTGTGTTTGTTTAAAAGCCATATACTAAAAAGAAAACCTTCAGATGCAGGATTGGACAGTGATGAATAAGATAAATGCAGGCGTTAATTGTTTCTAGACACACATCTTTCTGAGGCTAAGGGAGGAGAAGAGGCTTCGTTCTGGAAGAGTCTGTGTAGAAGCTGAATGGGAGCCCTAGAAGTGGCTCGGTAAATATTACTAAACTGAAACTTTAATCTGCTTTTCCCATACTCAAGCTGGCTGGGTATTAAAGATAATCTTTTTTGTGTGTCATATGGCAGGAGATATGGATGGAGCTAATTTTTAGAGACAAATCTGATATTTGTCAACTGGTTGAAAAAACCTGGGGATTTTCCCGCTAATCCTCGCCCGGATGTGAAGGCGCGTTAACAGCGAAATGCAGATGGTGTGGAGCGCTCGGAGAGAGCCCAGCCCACAGCGCAGTGCAGACATCCAGGCCTGCGCTAGCCTTAAAGCTGCTCAGCACAACCTGCGAGTGCCTAATGCCTCACACACACTCCCCGCACCAGTCACATGGCCAGGCCGTTCCCCTCTCCCCAACCTGCTCTCCTTTCATTCCATATGTTCTTCAAGCCTCTTCTTTCTCTTTCTGCTGCTTCCTTTGTCCGCTGAGAAAACTTTTCATTTATGTTTAGCTACAACACATATTTCATCAATATTACACCACACATTTCATAAATATTAATATTTGGCAGTATAAACTCTCCAGTAACTGCTATTACACTAATAGGCAAGTTCTGTAATTATGAGCATGAGGGGTTGACGGAAAGTTCCAAATACAAGAAGTTAAAGTGGGTAAAAGTTTATTCTAAACTAATCCAATGTAATAACATACATAATTACACATTTATTACCATGATGAGTTACACAATTAAACCCATTTACCCTGGATTTACTTTCTGAATCCACAGCTTATCCACAGTTGAAATTGTTTTTACATACTATATCAAATGCTTGTGAGGGAAATTTACTTATTTTTTCCCACTTTAGGGATACTCTCTTTAAACCCAATGGATATAATTGAATATTATATTTCATATTATATTCGTGTTTCAATTCTAAGGTTTGTTTGCGACAGTAGAGACCAATTTGCCCTTGCGTCAGTCTCTGGGCCTGCTGCTTGCAACCCTCCATTCTGTTGCTGCTTGTGTTTTTTCCATAATCACTGCTTACAGCTTCATTTCTTCAGTCACATGCCAATCAAAATGATGTTTTCTTCTATTCCATCTCCCCTGGGGGTCTGAACACTCTCCTTGGCCCATGCCCACCCGCCGGCTCCATGAGGTTATATCTAAACTTGCTAACGAGGGTCATCTCTGTCTCTGAGATACAGCGACCAAGAGAACAAAGCTGTGCCATATAATGTTTCAAAAATGGTGGCATGGCTGCTTTAGCACTAGAATGCAAGGTGGTGGGGCACTATGAACACATTCTTTGACTGCTTTGTAGCTCTCAACCACATTCGACATTCTATTGATAGCCCTTGAGAGGCTTCACAAACATCGGGTTATGTACTGTATGCGCACAGGTATGCGGGCTTCACTTAGAAAGGGAAGGGGAAAAACGCTAATGTGCTAAAAAAGCAGCACAGCACGGCCGTCAGTGAGGGGACAGAAGAAGGAGAGACCCTCGGATTACAGTGCTGAAAAGAGAAAAGAGGCTCTACATTAAGCTCCATATAAAGAGACTTGATAACATGCCAGCTCACAAAATAAAAAAGGCTTTTTAAACTGTTATATACTTCCCTCTCGTAAGCTAAGGGGCCTTTGCAGAGTTACTGTGAGACAGAGCGAGACCATAAAGGTGAGCGATATGTAGTGCTCCACAAAAAAACAGCTTCAAATCAGGATCTCGGTTCACTGATCCAAAGGATTCTACTTAGAAGACACAAACACAGTGACCATAGTGTCACCATGACACCAAAACAACTGGGCATTTTTTCAGTGAGAGCTAAAAAAAAAGCTTTTTTTATTTTAAATGGATAGCAAACAGCAAGCTTTCCTCTTTGAGCATTGCATGAACAATGGAAGAAAATGCATTTAATAACAGTGTTCCAGTTTCAGGTTTACTGTGACCTGAGTGCTACCAAAATCAAATACAAAATGCTTCCTCCACTACTGTTTTCTGATATAAAACAAACTCCCTCATTTGTGCTGTTGGACGTGCAGAAATCTGACAACAATTTTCCAAAGTGACCCTTATGACAAGAGAGAAACCCATTCAACCAATATTCAAGGTTTACTTACAACTCCAACATCATCAGGATGTTGTACATGAGTCTTTCAAACCCAAACACAAAGTACAAATCCTATTAGGTCTTAAGGCTCTCAATAGATGGCAACTGACTTTTAGCTCAGTTGGATTCTGCATATATAAATCATTTTAGCAATAGTTTTGTAATCATTAATTATTTAATTGATTCACTTATCAATTTAATGGTAATTCATACTGATGTGTGACATATTACTATACCAGCATTGGCCTATTGAACATTCTATGTGTTTTTTACACATAAAATGAATGCATTGCTCTGAAAAACAGAGCAGACTAAATACTAGAAATAGACACATCCTTAAAAAGCCCTAAAGGGTTAATGAACAGGATATCAGCTATGTTCCCCCCTAATCTACTCTCAATCTTTTGCTTCCTTATTGTGCGCCACTCTAGAGGCTGTATACCATAATCCTAAACCTGTGTCAAAGAGACAGATTTTTGAAAGTCTAAATGTGCAAAGTGCAGAACTATTTAAAAGAATAAAATGGTATAAAAGAAAAATAACAGCGTGTAGGTCAAAACACGAGGCTTCGAGCCTTTTTTCGCCACTTACTGCAAGTAACACACCATCAGAAACAGGTACAAAATACACTCAATATTTAAGTACATATAGTGGATTGGAGGACAAAGCCTGGATCTGGGGCACTCCTAATCCCTAATGAAATATAACATTGCTGCCCTCTTAGCAGATATAGAGGGCTAGGGCAGTCATCCAGGTAAAGAGATCAGTACTGAGAGCAGATACTGAGCTAGAAGCTGCACAATTCCAAATTACAGCTATGCCTTATTCTGCACTTCCTATTTTCCTTACTGTCAATATGTTTTTTTTATAAACCAATTACTAGCACTCAAAGCTCTTTGGTCAATGTGCTTGTAACTGGACTCCAATAAGGGGCCATTTTGACAATCTTCACATGCACAGTCATAAACTAGAATAGAATGATTAGCATGACCATGGGCAGCATTGTACTGAGCAAAAGAGAACTTTGCTCCTGGCCGCAGTCTCTGTTCGTGTCAGGGCTGATACTACGTTCTTCTTTACTGTCTGGCATCAGTTTCCTTGTGATTGCATTACTTATTTTTCTAACCATGCCTAAGAATCCATATGACATCGGGGATATGTCCGAATTTGAGGTATAAAATGGGAAAGCGCTCTGAAGCTGATTTATATTGCACATACATTTGTTTCACAAAGCAAGTAGAGTTGACATCTATTGATCAGCTGCTAGTGTAGCTAAGGAGGAGAAAAAAAATAAGTTTATGTTATGAGCACTATGAAATTCAGCAATTTTTTTAACCTTCAGAGATGCTTTGCATTCGACTGTGAAATAAATAAATAAAGGCAGGCTGGAGAGGGGGAAAAAAAATCACTAAAGCTCTTTTGGTGTAATTGGCTGAATAGCAAGGGCAGCAGAATATTTACAGGCAGACGCCAGTGTGAAGGGGACTGGGTCACAGCGCAGAAGCCAGAGCTCAGCACGGCCTTGTCTGCTCTACACTGCTGCCTCTGGCCTAATACTGCCACACACACACACACACACACATTAATCCAATGCTGTCTGACTTAAAATATAGAGCACTTTATGTTTTGTCAGACCAGTACAGAACAGTGACACACAACCAAAATCCACCAAGAGACAGAAAGGAAATCCAATCAAACTGAGAGCAGATTGTGGCATGAAACAGCGGGTGAAGCTGTCAGAGGTGAACCAAGCTGGTTTGGATTTGGGGCAGCATCACCATAGCTTAAAATACCTATCTGAAACTGGTAAGACCATAATGACAGACATCATAATTGGTTGGGTTTGGACATTGTTTCTCAAATATTTGCAGGACATTTCTCATCTGCCTTCACAGTCTTTCTGACAAACGTTTTTATTCATGACATTCAAACTTATAACAGCTGAAACGATTATAATTTACTTAAGCTATGGGTTTTTTTTGCAGCAATGTGAAGCAATGGGTTAGTCAGACGTCAAAAGGTACACAACTAAAGTAAAAAAAGTGCAACATGAATTAATTATTGCCCTTTTTATTCATCTATTACACTTTTTATTCATCAATAGTTGAAAAAGGTCTGATTGAAATCCTAAAGAGAACCTGCAGGCAAATGGGTATAGATGACAATATGTGACTGGGATCCAGTCCCTTGGGTATATTTGATGATACAAATATGTGTTTAAGCCTTTGGTCATGTTCAAAACTCTCCCTTCTCTGTGCTTAAAAATTGTCTGCTACATTTAAAAGGTTTCCCGCAAACAGTTTCCTCACTACTGACTGCCAGCAGTGCAGAGCTTGAGAATAGTGAAGTATGGAGTGTTTACCTAATATTTGTGAGCTTTTTTGAAAGCATTGTTTGGTGAATCCCTTCTTTGAAGGGGGGTTTAAACCTAACATTGGACATGATACTATTTTCATAGCAGATTGTATTAGATTGTTATATTGCATAGGTAACCACTGCTTTCCTATCGGGTTTTATAATGGAGCGATCTGTGTTGGGTTCAGGTTGGGTTTGGATGCAAAGCTCAATGTTTTGTTCTGGGACTGTATTTTGGCCAGACTAAAACTCTGATTCGCAAAGAACAAAAACCTGTGGCTTTATCTCCTCCGCAGACCAGTGAACCAGGCCATGTGACCACCATGTGGGTCAGGCAGAAGGCTCTGGTGCAGTGGGGGGAGGTAGAGACGGAAGGGGGAGAGATGGGGGGAATTTTTGATGGAGCTGTTGAAAACAAGCGAGCAGTAACCAGATTAGATCAATAAAGATCATTTCTATAGCTGTCTTTCAATGGGACTCTGAAACATGATGGAGTAAGCGAGCACGCCACAAAAAAAGGAAGATAACAACAGGGGGGGAGGGAAAGACTGGGAGAAAGATGGTGGAATGGAGATGAAGAGACTCTGTTTTGTTTGAACAAAGTTATGAAGGTCATAAAAACGCTAGGGTGGAGCTAATCAAACAACCAAGTCCATGTGCAAAGCATGAGAATTTACAAAGTGCCAGAAATGAGTGTGAGCATAAGAGGATTCTGCTGCCGTGCTGTTTGTTTTAAACCTGACATTACAGCTACAAGAGAGGGTTCGGAGTCTGGAATAGCTGACAGCTGGTTTGGGAAAAGGCAGGAAATATGACACCCAGTGTCAGTTGTTGAAATAAATGTTGAAAATGTCAACTCGGAGCCCAGGCTGGACCGATGTGAGGAGCTGAAACTCAAGCCCAGGCTGAGGTGGGCTGAGCAGCAGCTTCCCAACACTAGAGGCCCTAAGGGATCTCCCTGCTGCTCCTGCCTCCGGGGCAGCGTGTTTGACAGTGTGCTAAAATATACAGAAACCAATACGGTGCCGGTCTTTTCTGTAATTTATCAGCCGATAATAGATATTAATGTGGAAAGAGCCTGCGCTGCAGTAGACACGGGTGAAGTGAATTAGGTTCCTCTAATGTACTCGCTCCTCAGACCTTTAGAACTTCTCAGTGTTTCATTTGACCTCGGCTTGTTCCTCCTCACCACACCACAAATGTCCTGCTTCAAGCTCCCTGGCAAGGCCCAGCCCACCGTGTGCAATAAAGCAGCGCAACTGCCACCGGGCTGGCCTGTTTCAGTTTGCAAACAGAAAAGGAAGCAAATCTGCCTAAAAGCGCCGAATGACGCAGACTGTATTTTTCATACGGTGCACAAATCATGCTGATGTCAGCTCGCCGGCCTTGACCTGTGAAATATTTCAGCAGGGAATGAGCCCTGTCCTTTGCCAAACGCATTCAGTCGTGGTCCTACAGAGATGGCACATTTAAATATTAGGCCTGGGCTGTGAGCAGATGAGCCCCAGTGGTGATGGATCCCCAGTGGGCTGATGGCTGTCTCTTTAACTGACTTTGACCAATCTTTCAAACAAATCCTCCATTTTGTCATGCTGTCCGATCAGCATGAAACCAAGACAAAATGGGCCTGGTGACCTTTCCGTTGCCTAAAATTGAGATATTGGCACCGCTGTTCATCATTTGAACACTTTTTCTATAAATATGAGCATTCAATATCTTTGAATGTCTAACCTGGACCCATTAAACCATGACACTGTATCCCTGCTTACAATAATTATTGATCATAAGCCAGCCCAGCCCGCGCATAAGGGTGCCTTTCAATTGATTTTCTACTGCCGGCTGCAAAAAATATATATATAAAAGAGTTCACATGAATTAAGGGCTGTTTTGCTTCAATTCATCCAAGCAACCAGACAATAATTTCATGTTACCAGGGAAACATGATAACACAGCTTCTGTGTTGCTCAACAATCAATTAATTTTATGCTTTGCACTGTTGTTTACCCTCCCATTAAAACCTGAAAAGTCAGTTTAGCGCTCTTTTTTTTCCACCAGCGCTCTACTTTTCAGGGTTTTGTTGAATAAATCCAGAAATACAAAAGAGAGGCAGAGAGGAGCCAGATGGCTGTGTGCAGTCGAGCTCCATAGGCAGACAGGGCCTTTTGTTAGCATGCAGAAATTCAACAAGCCATGTCCCGTTACCAATAGGAGCTCTGTTTTTGATGAAAGGATGGTTTTTGTTACTATAATGCCAATGAAAAGCATGGCAAAGCGCTCACTTTTATCCCTTACAGTCATATGCACTCATCTGGATTTTTCTTTTTCTCTGGATCCAAACATTTAGTCCAACATTTGGCAAACGATCGGTAACTGACTGGTCCCTGACCAAAATCAACATCAGATCAGACACTGTTTATAGTAATATAAACACATAAATACTATACTATGAGTACCATATACTGTATGAAACTATAAATAGTGTAATTTGATAACAGAGTCATACAACACACCAATAGCTAAAACAATCTTATTTATTTATGAATGTATAAGCATTAGTGTTGTTTTTGGCAGCCTGTCTTAGTTTTTATTAGTCTTAGTCACGTCCAGACTCTTTTTAGTCTAGTCAAGTTTTAGTCGAATAAAATTCTGAGCATTTTAGTCTTATTTTAGTCAGAATGATCCAAGACTATTTTCGTCTAGTTTTAGTCAATCAAAACTAATGCAATTTTAGTCTAGTTTTAGTCAATGAAAGTTATTAATGCAAAGCAAAATAGTATAGGTACTTATTAGAATAGACAAAATCTAAAAAAAAAAATAAAAATAAAAAACTGGTAAAAGTCTTCACCTTCAGTGTGTGGGCCTGAACTCACCTGACCTTTTTTTTTCCTGAACAAATATATTCTACACAACCAAATCAGGATCAGGTTTTAAATCCGATTTTTAAACGTGGGTCACTATTGGTGCATTCCTAAATTGACACTCTAAGTTTAGAGCAACTCGAATGCTGGATCACGGTTCAGGTTCGTGGGCAGAGAATCAAAAGTTTACTTCACAGTGGCTCACAATGGACAAAAGTATTGGGACATAATATCGTTCAGCTCTAAGGTCGAGCCTCCTTTACTTTCTTCTCTCCTCCTACAGGAAATAACATCTCGTCTCCTTTCAGTCAAAGAAAATTCATATAAATTTTTGCACAGTTTTCATTTGTAAACCACATTTAGTCTCATTCTTATTCGTCAACAAAACTACAATATATATTTAGTTTCGTTATCGTCACATGACCAGTATTATCGTTGCGTCTCATTTTGTTTTTGTCAAGTAAAAAAATGTTCGTTGACAAAGATATTTCATCATAATTTTCCTTCACTAATATGCATGCCCAAGTGAAATTCTAGAAGTATGTTGGCACAAAGTTAATGGCAAACCACATTCATATTTTTTGCATGTTCTAGATTAAACATGGATACAGGAAGCTTGTAAAAGACATGACCACAGCTTTACAACTATTCTTTCCATAAAGAGCCCTTACGCAAAGCAGTCCATGTTGTTGTACATTTCTCACATAAGACTATAACTTTAATAGATCCCAGTTTATATTCAGTCTTTACTGAATCTAGATGCTCCAGAAGTCTTGTTTTATGAAACAAATAATTCCACTAGCAGAGCTTGTAAACCAATAGAAGAAGTTGACTGCAACCACCCACATGCCATTCAAATCCTTTTCGGTTTGGTGGTTTAAACTAGAAGTAGCACAACAATACTTGCAGAGTTTAAACACAATTATGATTCAGGAATGTACAGGAATGTACTTTTATTTCATGAAAATGAAAAAAAAAAATTTTATCATACATGATGAAAATGATGAAAAAAAAGGATGATAAAAAATTTTTAATAACATGCTATTTTTACGTAACTGAATTTTTACGTAACTCATCTACATTTGGTTCCCAAACAGCAGAGGCATTACAACTTACACATCTCCCTTAAATGCAACCAGGTCAGTCCAAACAGGGTAAAAGGATTAAATTACGTGGCCCAGTGAGCACCAAGTAAGTTGTGGGCTAATCTTGACTTAAGGACCACTGGACACAGACCCAGATGACTTCAACAACACAACTCCAGCACAGAGAAAAACACCCCTGGAGCTGTTTCAGGTGAGCGGGTGGCCTGGCTGTACACCCATGTGCACACAAACACAGATTATCATATCAATACACACGTGCGCTGCCTCTTATTCAGCTGAAAACACGCTCTGTCCTCTCAATAGAGCTTTATGATTCCACCCCAAGAGCACAACCATCCAGAGGACAGCGTGCAGAATGAAATGAGGAGGAGTGCTGAAGGGTTTCACATGATCACAACTGTTTGTTTATCTTAAGTAACAGAATTCTAGAAATACTGGTTAAACCGAAAGCACCTAACACTCGATTTACTTAAGTGAATAATCCAGCCTGAGTTCAAACGATTTCTCCTGTCCTCTGATCCTAAACATCTTCAAATGAAAATATGGAATCATTGTGAAAATGCAATAATGATCAAAGTCTACAGTTAACCTGATCAAACAAAATGAATTTTTGTACTTGTTTACTATTACCATGAAATTGTCCTCCGGACTGGTGCAGCAGGGGGTTTGCAACACACAAATAAACAATTGCATCAGTTTTACAAGCATTTTCAACAGTCACAGTTCCTGATGAATCTATCAATGTTAGTGTTTTGATCAAAGTATTCGTGTATTCACTGATTCCACCAAAATTAAAATCACTTCGACAAACAATGCAAGACAATCTAATCTTATTATAGATTTACTAATGCCTTTCTCATATAGTGCAGCAACAGGATTGCAATACTGCAATCTCTAAAAGATCATGTTTGTGTTCTTATTGCCTTGTTGTCTTATATTTGGTAAAAAAAATTAAGGGACACATCATAGAAGAACATTTGTTTGGCCCTGTAAAGACAATGCATGTGTGTTAATCATTTCCCAGCATCACTGCAAAAATGTTACCTTTCTCTGTAATGCGAATCACAGAGAAGTGGATTCATTCCAATTATCATAAATGTTCAGAAACTGATATCGACAGATACGCACATGAAATCGGATATTGGCGTAGACCCACAATTCCTGTATGGTTGTATCCCTATTCATGAGACCCAGCTGTGCTGTGAACCTGTCCACATTCACACCTTAAACTGTGTTTCGTGCCAAACAAAACAGCCTGAAGCACAGAAAGACACAACAATTTAGAGCCCTGTCAAAGTTTGGCAACGCCTGCCAGTCCAGGGGAGCCTTTTGATTGTAAATAATAAGATGCTCCATCTTTCAAAGATGTACTTTTCCTAAAGCATTGTTGATTGCCCTGTGTCCATTACTTGGAAGGATTATGATAATATTCCACATTGTGCTCGGCGTGATGCACAGGAAATTCAATACTCAAAAGGTTAATGCAATCAATTAGGATGACAAAGGAGTAAAGTAAAACCCTCCTGCTTGCTGAGAAAGGCGCAGGGGTGGGGTGGGGGTGTATTGAAAGCTTGAATGGATCTGCCAAGAGAAAAGAGGCACTCAAAATTCGAGAGAAAAGAGAAAAAAATGTCATCTATTCTGTATATACTCTTCAAAGCCCACGGTTGCTCACGGATATACACACACACACACAGACCAGAGGTGAGGACAGGGAGAGGGAGAGGAAAAGGGGAAGAGATAGGGAGAGAGAGAGAGAGAAGCAAGTGGGGTAAAGAGAGTGAGGGAGAGACAGATATGCATCCTTAATGGTCAATTGCTATAATATATGGCTCATGGGGAGACATATTTCTGCTTTGATGGTAAATAGATACTGAAATGCCATAGAAAATGGACATGTCTAAATAAGGGTCCGCTTTGAGATTTATTCTACGTAATTGTGCGGGTTTTCTCTCCAACTCCTCCAAGTTTTTCCTTTCCTGTTTTTGGGGGCGGGCATGTTTTTTTCGCTCAATATTTCAGTTTTGTGCGTGAGCGGCTGCCGTGGTGCGAATATTAACAATAATAAAACTGGTGAAATTAAAAAGACAATCCCTTCTCTTCAGCAGGGAGACAATAGCCTTTATTATTTAGATAGATGCTACACGGGCAAACAACACAAAGGATTCCCATCATTGCAGATAAATGGATAAAGTTAGATAGCAGTATTGAGCCGTAGAACTATTGTGATAATCCATATTACCTTTTCAGTCGCCAGCTCAGTCTATCAGAGAGAGACAGCGATAATTACATCTTAGCAACCGGTCTGTTGTGAGAAAAAGCACAGAGAGGCACTGTAATGTTGCCCTATTGAGAGACTCTGCTGTAATACCTAATTTCCCACCAACCAGAGCCAGATTGTGCAAGAGGAGGGAGCAGGAATACGGCTGATCCAGACAGGAGCACGCCAGAGACCACACCTGTCTAAAGTGGCCATGTGTGACATGTGGTAATGGCTGCAAGTTCAGATTTTTAAAGGGTGTGGGGGGGTGATATAACGAAAGCACGCTAGATTTCGAGCTTGGACTGATTAAAGTACATAAATGAAGCCCTTTCACTGATTCAGCTCGGGACATGGATGGATATCGCCATTGTGGTTCAGCACTCTAAATAATGAAACACTGTTGTGGAAAGCTCTTGTGGTTGTTTGGACACGAGTGCAACACACGTCCACACTGCCATCATAAAGCACAACGAGCCAATGCTGCGTTCTGGTTTTACGCTAAACACGTAATTTTGAGGATTTTTACTGCAACCCTTGCCCAGACCCATTTAGCACGAGGACGGGATAAACACCTAGTTAACATGAGGTGATGGGCCAGGCCCTCCAGAGCAGAGCTGAGAATTCCAAGCGCAACTGGCGTAATTTGACCTACATCGCATTTTTCTGTTGCGGCATTTTGCGGGCCAGCGGCCACATCACTGGGACAAAGATCCCGTTGGGCTTTGAAGTTTTTTTGTAGAAGGGCGGCTACTGAAAAGGCGAGTGGGAGGTGAGGGGGGGGTTGGACACTGTCTCTAACGTCCTGCCGGCGCTCAAAAGAAAACAAACGCTTTAAGCGACGCTCCTGTGTGTGCTTCCTGCGGCCCGAACGCCAGCCTGGGGGAGGGCTTTCAGGAGTGATAGATGGGCTCCGAGGAAAGTCTATTCACATGGAGATGTTACATCATAAATATTTACACAGGGCCGCCGTTTCCATGTAGCCTTGGCTTGTTTTGACACATTGGGAAAAAAAAATTTCAAAGGCCCAAAAAACAGAGAAAGAGAAAGAGAAGAAGAAAGAGAAAATGGGGGCCTGGCAAACAAAAGAGCTGATGATGGAGTTTTTTTTGTGTGTGGAGATATTCTAAGCTGACAAAAAGTGAAATAATAACTGAACACATTTATTGGGACAATAGAACATGAGTCATGATTTAGGATCATGACATACTTAGAAATGCAAACACAGCTCCTCTGGGCTAGTTAATGTTGGGTTTAGGAGGAGTCTGTGTAATTGCTCAAGAAGTAAAAAAGCATCACTTCCAAAATCTGACCACATATCTCCGCACTAAGGCTGACCCCTGATCTTTAAAAAGCACTTGAGGAAGAAGGAACCAGCGTGTTTTTGTTGTTGTTGTTGTTGTTTCAAAAAACAGCCCGACCGATTCTTCACAGCTAGCGCAATTAAAAGCTTCCAACTCCCCGCAGAAGCCCTGAACCAATGAAAACAAATTTGGCAGTTTAATTTTCTTCCCACTGTTTGAGAGGGAATCCATTCTGGGAGGCTCCTGCTCTGCACCCGCCCGGTCTCTGGGAGCTTTGCGGAGCAGAGAAAGGCATGCAGGCCCCATGTTGGAGCCAGTTGGGCTTTCTGATTAGCTGAATTAAATATATCAAAACCCAATTAAGCTAACTATACTCTAGCCATTCAGGTTGCAGCGAGGGGAGAATTGGGTCATGATGCACGAGCTGCCTGGGCTTGGCACGCTCTCTACTCTCCAAAGGCAAACTGGGACTATTAAAGCATCCCGCTTATTACGCCAAGACGCAGCAAAACACCACTTTGCCCAAAGAGCGAGTCCAAAAAAAACAGCATAGGGGCCTTTTATCCTCTTAAACTCTAGATGTATTGTTCAAGCATTCAAAAGAATTCACCAGCCTTTTTCAACCTCATTTCTACCTGCTGCATCTGTATCACATCCTCAGGCCCCAGATGTCTTTTGGCTGCATTTCTCTGTGTTTAGTGAAAGAACAGAAAGCCGAGTCAAAGTGTCCTAACAGTGGAGGTTAATGGACAGATGATGGGACATCATTACATTGGCTTCTGTTATAAGAGCCTTTGGACTGTGTGGTTTATGTTTGGTCATGTGCTACAGAAGCAGCAGATAGACGTTAGGTTGAAATAAAATTAATTCCTTTATTCGTTTGACCTAGTATTTATTTTACAGTGTCATTCTATATTTTAAATTCTCTAGCAACTAGATTAACATGCAGGTGCAATCATATGCAGAATTTTGAACAGAAGGCAAATTAAATATTTAGCTGATTTGTACATGAAGTTATTTTCTATAGCAAACATATTTTGGGTTTTTTTGTTTTTTTTCAGCACATTTTACTCTGAACTTTCTTTTTATTATTTAAGAGTAAAGAATAAAATTTAACACAAAACATGACATCTGTCAAAATGTTGCATGGGCCACAATTTGTGCTTTGGAAAAGATTTTATCCAACTAAATTCTTTAAAAAACAGCAATCATGTATTCATATGTGTTCTCTGATGTGCACTAATCTGACATTGAGTGCCTACAATTTTGCACAGTGTTGAATGTGTGCAAAACTGCAGCTTTGATGCATCGACAAGCCCATCAGTGTATAAGCGATTCAGACTTTTTTTTCTGAACATTCAGGCCGTAACCAAACTCAGGGGCCAAATGGTGTTTGAATAAGACACATCTAGTTACACACAAAGGCCTGACTGACACAAAACTATACTCTGGGTATTTGCTTGTCCAGCCCATGTCCAGCCATTTAACGCTGGTGGGCACGGGCGTTGTTGGATATTGTTTGGACGTAGTTTGGCCATGATTGATGCTGCGAGTGTGTATTCTCCTCTGTGCTGCTGACTGACACTGGCAGGACAAAAGACTGCTGTGTGGCAGAGCTGAGCTCTATGAGTCGCATATCATGGTCCGGCTGGCCCCCCTGGTCATGAGGACGACCCCCAGACTGACATGAGACAACACGCAGCATCACTCCTCCACGCTCCTATCTCTCTTGACTCGGAGGCCAGGGGCAAAGCCACCGCCTCGTTCGGCAATGACAACAGCATCTACCTCAGCACAACTGTCGTCTGCTTTCTTTCAGCTTGGACATGAAACTGAGAACATCGGGGTCTTTGATCCCCAGGCTTCAGGTCCTCTTTGTCATAACACATTTACATATTAGCTTTATAGTACTTGTTAATCAGTTAATAAAAAACTGGTATTTAAATGGAGCCTGGAATGTGTACTAACTGAGGATACATTCAATTTCACCATGTTAAGTTTTTCACTAGAGTTGGTGTGATGAGTCATGTTTACATTCACCAAAGCACAACAGTATGTGGAACTGGAGCTTCATAGGTACTAGTGCATTTTAAAGGAAAGGAAAAGGAAGCAGGATACTGCCTTTATTGTTGAATGTTCACTAACAGACAAAGGTCTGGACACACCTTCGTATTCAGTGATTTCTTTCGTGTTTATTATTGGCTACATGGTAAATTACTTTTGAAAACATCACCAACTGCTCTGATGAAAGGTTTGCATAATCTTGTCTTTTTTTCAGTCAGATTCATGAGGAATCAACCTAGAATATGTTTAGGTATCAGGTGTTCTTCATCAAGAGTTCATTAGCAGAATTTCATGTCTTCTTAAAGTGTTTTGGTGGTCGGGTTGGAACATGGTTAGTGATCCTATTTCAGTAAAAAACTGTCCATCATTACCTTATTACAAAACATATTCTGGTTTGTTTAACTATTTTTAATTACTGCATAATTCCATGTGATCCTTCAACATTTTGTTTGTTTTCAATATCCATCTACAATTGAATGAGAAGGTGTGTCCTAACTGGTAGTGTACCTTGAAATTGTCTGAGAAGAGCACATACAGAACTAAATTCAGATAAGACCCCCAACGAAAAGAGGAGTAAATGTATATGAATTTCGCTAAGCACACTAACAATATTTGTATTTTGAGCATTTTTATTCTTTACATTTCTTTTTAAACTTAACAACCACACAGACGAAGCCAATTCACAAGATTAACAACACAGAGCATAATAATGAAACCTGAAAAAAAGAAGATCTGCAGCCAGATTTGCGTCAGAGCAGAAACAAAGAAATGACAGCGGGATCAGGTGCACGTAGCACATATAGTCTCCTTACATCACATGCACGAATTTTGTTTCTAAATAGCGGTTGTTCCTAGTAAAACACAGAAGTAATAGAATATAATGTGCCTCTCTGAGCCCATACAGAGCAGAATGTGATACATTCTGGCACCTTCCTGTGAATTAATCAGTCAGGAGTAAAAAAAAAAAGAAAATGTTGTGAAACTAATAAGTAATTTGTCAATTTTTACAGCCAGGGCCACATTGATCCTGGTGCAATGAATGAGGACACTTGATTTTCCTGTAGGGGAGGATAGGAGAGGTGAAGATTACTCAAAGGTCCTGTTTGTCCTACCTTGTTTTCTCTCTGACTGAGCAAGTCACTCCATTCACAGGCTTACTTCATCTGCAGAACAGAAAGAAGAGCAAACGGAGGCTTCATTAATCACATCGAAAGGTCTTTGGAAAACATTTGAAACACAATATATATATATATATATTAGGGAATGTTATCCTAAAACAATGCACTTATTCTATGTCAGCATCTATCAGCTGTCAAGCCATTTAGGTTTGAAAAATCTTCTCCTCGTACCAAGTATCCCACGTTTGTGGTAATGTGTTGCTGTTTTTGCTTAAAAGTGTTTATTTCTATAGACACTTACATCTCCAAGCACACTGTATGTACTGGGGAGAAACAGTACATTAATAAACATTTGTGTTTATGTTTTTGCACTCTGTTTACATGCTATGCTAATTTGAATAATTTTCCATGACTATCTGTAAACCTTTGGATGCATCTTTTCCGACTTGAGAGAGAATATGCAAATCTAAAAAGAGATTTTTTAAACATGACCTGTCCAAGGCCAGCATCTATACATAGGTTAGAACATAAAATGCACCATTATCCCCACATATGAGTCTAGGTACACGAATCCATCCCACATTACTGCTGAAGGTGCGGCTGCTTGAACACGCTTGGGTAAAGGAGCTGTGATGGAGCGACCCATAGCGAGAGCTCTTCAGCGACCCCTGCAGTGACCCCTTGTGTGCTCTTGGAGCACAAGCGGGTGATGTCACCATCAGTAAGGACTGACAGGTGACGGCCCCCCCATCTCCCCACGGAGACCCTGAGAGCAGGTGCAGCTCCTGCTTAACCAGTTTTGTAAATATTTCAACGCAGCTTGCCGATGATAATTTACTTAGAATCAGTAATCCTAAAATCTGATTGAGGGGAGGATTTTATTAGCTGATATGACCTTGGCCGGCGCGCATTAGCCGAGGCCAGCGCGACACTCATATTACACCAGGCAGTAAAGCCAAGCCAACTGTGACCACTTTCTTCTGATTCCTCCATAAACAAACATCCACGCCGCGACGTCTGCTGATATATATATATATATATATATGTGTGTGTGTGTGTGTGTGTGTGCTCAGAAAAGGGCAGCAAGCCGCTGAGCACACACTGCATAGTGAGCGAGAACTGTAAAGATTCAACACAAAAGACACACTCGCCGTGGCTGCAGCTTGTTTTTCTGTGGTCAAAAGAATTCTGGAGTTCAGGTTAATCCCATTTTCAGGAATTCACTATTATCATTAATGTCAGCAAGTATGTTTACAGCTGCTTATTTGTTGTTGTTCTCTTAGTAAAATTCATTTTCATCAGTATCAGATCTACACAAAGTAAAGCAACACTTTAACGCTTTAACGGAGGAAACTGCTCATGTTACGAATGGGATGCACAGATGCACAGTGGCACAAAGAAAAGAACAACATAAAATATAAAGTCTGAAATAAAAATGAACAAAACTGTGAAGAAATACTCTGTTGTAAAAATACATAAATAAGTAACTTAATATACTGGTAACTCCAGAAAATGGCATTTGATATATACCTGTATTAACATTTGTAAAGGTGTATTCCTACAACAACAAAGTGCATTAACTTAATAAAATTAATATCTAAGGGGTGGAGCTTCCAGTGCTGTAAAAAAAGTGTTTGCCCCCTTTTTGATTTCTTATTTTAACCAAGTTTTTTAAAAATGCAGTTTTTTGTATTGATTTTATTTATTTATGAAAACTACATGAAAAAGTAATTGCCCTCTAAAACTAATAACTGGTTTTGCCACCTTTAGTAGCAACAAACTGCAATTAAGTGGTTGCTATAACTGGGAATGAGTTTTTCACGTCGCTGTGGAAGAATTCTGGTCGAGGGTTACCCTTAAATTATATTCGAGGGTTTCTGAGCATGAAGGTCCTTTGTAAGGTCACGCCACAGCATCTTAATCGGACTTGCTGGTGGTGTTTGGTTAGCCAAAGTAACTTCGTGATTTTGCAATTTGGCAATTAAATTTTCATTTTTTTTTCCTTAATAAATGAAATCGTCCCTTAAAAACTGCATTTTTTGTTCACTTGGACTATCTGTCTAATATTTAAATTAGATAAGTGTGACAAACATGCAAAAAAATAAGAAATTATAAAATACTTTCACAGCACTGTACGTGAGAGCATTGATTAGGCTGGCACTGGTTCTCTTAGCAATGGCAACTGATATCAGTGTAGGGGTAGGGAACACTTTCCATCCTCCACAACCCATTCAACAAACAGAAGTCACTCGCCAGAGCCCTTGTCTGACTTCACTTGTCACCCCAGGCCATGATCCCACCCCAGCCAACCAGGCGAAATCACTTGCCCACCACACCGAACCGCTGGTTCAACAAGAAATGCAAAAAAAAAATGACGAAATTTTTTTTTTTACTCCAATACAAATAACAAGACAATACACAAAAAGTCTGAACATGTTTCCAACAGGCCATTTTTACATTGTTAGTCAGAGTGGCACAAAAAGAAGAAGGCCATGTATCAGCATGTTTAGTTTCTTCTCTGAGTAAACCAAACCAAAGCCAATGCTAATTGATTAGACCAAACACAAAGTATTGCAGCATTTCAGTTTTAAGCTGTGCGAGCCAGAGTCAGTGCATGTTGGATTAAGGAGGAAAATACACAATATAGATTCATTTGTTTGTGAACATCAGTCAGTCTTACCTAAGAAAAGAGACCAAATGC
The DNA here is from genome assembly GCA_037577295.1 of Ladigesia roloffi. NCBI lineage: Eukaryota > Metazoa > Chordata > Actinopteri > Characiformes > Alestidae > Ladigesia > Ladigesia roloffi. Next base: position 22,053,351 of record JBBKCR010000128.1, on the reverse strand, counting down.
AAGGAGACTAAAAGGCCAAACCCAAGACCAGTCCAAGTACAAATACCAACACAGTAGAAGTAGTGTCTTCAGTCTCAGATTTCTGGATTCAAATGGTTATCTGAGTCTTCATGGATTGTTTATAACAATAGTACTTCCTAAAGCACCACAAAAAGCCAATTTTTGTAAAATATGTAGTCTGTTGAAGAGTAAGGCATAATATCCATGATTTTTAATGTAGAGTGCCACCAGAAAACATTCACATCCCTTCACTTCTGCCACATGTTATGTTGCAGATTTATTCTAAAATAGATTTGAGTTCAGTTTTTCCTCAAATATCAACACACTGTACCCCAAATGACAAGGCAAAATCTTTTTATAGAGATGTGCAAAGTCATTTATTGTCAAAAGCTCATTAATCCAGTGTTTCAAAGGTATTCACTCCCATGGCGTAATATTTTGCTGAGGCACTTTGGTAGTCTCAAATCTCCTTGGGTATGCAAGTTTGGCACCCTTTTTGAGGATTTTCTCCCATTCTTCCCTGTAGGTCCTCTCAAGTCCAGTCAAGTTGGATACACAGCGCCTGTAGACAGACATCTTTAGGTCTTTCCAGATAGTTCTATTGGATTCAATTCTGAAGCCACTAATTGGTTATCTTGACTTTGGGTCATTATCATTTTTAAAATGAACTGTCACCCTAGTCTGAGTTCCAGAGCACTCTGGAGCAGGCTTTCTTGAAGAATCTCTGTATGTTTGGATGCTGTTGTCTTACCCTCTATGCGGCCGAAAAACATTCCAACAGCATAATGCTGCCACCACTATAGAAGTGGTGTTAGTCAGGTGATGAGCAGTGCCTGTTTTTCTCCAGACATGATTCTTGGAGGCAAAAAAGTTCCATTTTGGTTACATCAGACCAGAGGATTTTGCTTCTTACAGTCTGGGAATCCTTAGAACTCCAAGTGGCTGCCATGTGCCTTTTAGCGAAGAGTGGCTTTCTTTGTATCCTTCCCCAGATTTGTGCCTCGACACAATTCGGTCTCGGAGGACTACAGACAATTCCCTGGACTTCTTTGTTTGCCTTCTGCTCTGATAAGCATTGTCAACGGTGAGTGCCCATTCCAAATCATGTTCAATCAGCTGAATTTACCACAGGTGGACACCAATCAATTTGCAGAAGCATCTCAAGGATGATCAGTGGAAATCAGAAGCACCTGAGCTCAATTTTAAGTGTCATAGCAAAGAGTGTGAATACTTAGGTACCTACTTTGTTTAAATTATTATTTTTTATGAATTCAACACATTGTCTGAAAACATGTTGCCACTTTGCCATTATGGACCATTCTGTGTAGATTTTGTAAAGTAAAGTAAACAGTGTTTATCCAAAGCAACTTACAGTCATTAGTTACAGGCAGAGTCCCCCTGGGGGTGGCTGAGCCTTCAGCTGGTCATCAGGTTCACAGGCAGGTGTTTTACACACTTGGCTTCTACCACACATTTGGTAAAGTTTAGATCACACTAATCAAATGAATGTTGGGGGATAAACATGTTCAGGCACAAAATGAACCACAAGGTTCTAACTTAGGGACCAGAGATGGCATACAACCAATTATTTCTTCTTAGCTATGTATGTTTTTCCTAGTTTAATATAGATAATTTATGGTTTATAATTTTCTATTTTCTTATTTCATTTGATATTTTATAGTAGCTGTAAGTAACACTACCTTATGCCAATTTAGAAGTGTTTCACAAATACAGTTTAGTACTTAAGACCAAACGTTGTCTGACTGATGAATTTAAGAGCTTCATGAAAATTAGATTTTTCACCAAATTCTACTTCAAGATTTGACTTGATTATATGGCTTGGAAGGTCTCGCAATCATCTTTCCTGAAGACCGCTAAGATGTCTAAACTTTCATAGATGCTCATTAACGCACATGTACCATACGAGCACTGCTTTACCTGATGCATCCGTATCCCAAACATACATGCACTTCTTTACCAGCCCTGCCATCTGTCCATGCCTGAGCACAGAGGAGCATTATCTCATCCCCCCTCACTCCCTCTCTTTCTCTCTCTTTCTCTCCTCCCAGTTAGATGCACTTGAGTGACTGTGACAGCTCACAAAGTTTCCTAACCTTGAGAGCACACGCCAGCAAAAAAGTAATAATAATTCGAACCTGGTCTCCCTACTTATTTTATATCTCCCCTCAGCAACCTAACTTCTACTCGGCAACAGTGCAGTTATTAATTCATGAGGCACTAATTAGTTCTTTGTTTAATTTTGTGTTAAACAGACTGACCGGAATGATAACGACTCGCGCTGTAGCGCTTTGGTCCCATGCTGCTCCTGTTTGCTACAACAAGGGAGCATCGTGCGACTAGCATGATGAACCCAATTCCCTTCTAAGTTGCACTTCATTAAGTCAAAATGTGACAAGGAGCTTAGAGGAGGAACTGGCAGATCCGATCGTACATAACAATGCAGGCCCAGTAAGTTTGGGGGTGGGTGGGTTGGGGTGGTGCGGAGGGGGGGGCGTGCATTCCGGCATGCATGTTGCTAATTTTCTATTTTTAACCCTTGGGGGCCGTCTTCCATTTTCCTTTAATTGTTTTTGTTAGGGGCTGCAGTGTCCTCTCTTTAAATTGCAGCTCCTATCAACTCCCCTGATCAAACCTCCGGTGCAACATCTCCACAGCAGAGTAAACAACCGACTTGCCCTTTCGCACAACGTGGTGCGGGCGGAATGTGCCGGCAAATAGGTGAATTTAATAACACGTTTTAGCGCAGCGACTCGCGCGTCAAACGCAGCAACAAAGACGTGTCGAGGGTGGAAATAGACAAAATAGAGATGTTGCCCTTTTTTGCCTTTCTAACTGGAGGAACCTGCCGAGCGGCACTGAACAAAAGCCGACAGAAAACAGAGAGGAATGCAGGAGCTCTTTGTGAGCCACCTCATATTTCTCATACCTCACCAAAGTAACGAGAATGCACACATAATTGAGGAGGCTATGAAATGCATATCTGAGATTTATGATCATCAGTTAAGAGCTTTTGCCAAGTTTTCAGTCATGAGAAAGTGTGGCATTCGACATTCTCAACGATATTTCAGCTGAGACACACCTTTAAGCCCATCTACACAGGTTCCATTTCGGTAAGGTTCGATTTCACAGATGTGCAGCGGGACACTTGTTAATGTTAATATCATCAGAGTTGGGCATCTGTAAATGCTGTCTTATGAGAAAAGCTTCGAGTTCTCAATGAGATATTTACCCTCATGAGGATCCCCCCATTGGTTAAGGATACAATAAAAAAGGGCAGTAATTACACTGTGTAATAGGAAAGATTGGCATTTTCGAAATCATTTTCGTGTGGATGGAAATGACATTGCCCTGACTATTCTGTATTCACTGGTGCAGATAAATAAACAAGGCATGGAGAAGAGACAGTGTGAGGGAGAGAGAGAGAGAGAGAGAGAGAAAGAGAGAGAGAGAGAGAGAGAGAGAGAGAGAGAGAGAGAGATAGGGAAAAACACATGAATAGAGAGCGCAGAGTACAATGGCAAGCAGGTCAGTAATTAGAAAGTCTGTTTGCACAGTAATAATTTTAATATATTCATCAGGAAACAGAGCATGCCTTGCATGATAAAATGCCATCAAGGAAGATATCCCAGCACTCCCTTAACCTTTACTGCAGACTGGCAGCAGATTGTGGAGGATCTCAAAGACAAACCCTCTCGCCAATTATTGACACATATGGCTGGGCTCCCTTTGGCAAGGAAATTAGGCAGTGGACGGCCGACATGAAAACCTGACATTTAGAGGCTACCTTTTTCTTCCTGCCAGGAAAGGCTTATTGGTCAGGAATATTGGTTAAGTAACTCAATCAAGAATACATTGCCCCCTTTAATGAAACCAGAAAAGAGGTGAGGCCCCCAAACACCATGAGAGTAAAAGTGATGAGAGAAAAAAAAAAGAAAGAAAAAAATGTTGTAATTGTCATTTCCATGACGTGGAGGGTTGAATGGTGGTGGTAACCTTGTCTGATATTGTGGCTGTTCTTGATGCCATGGAAATGATTGCAAATTGTTTAACAGAGTCATGACACGAGAGAAACCTTGACCTTATTAAGCTACTCCCAAAACAGAAGAATACACGGGTGGGAGAGAAAGAAAAGAATGCAAGGAGTGGCAAAAAAGCTAATCATAGTGTGTCAGGTTCTTGAATTAAGATTAGAACGGAGGAGGACAGCTTCAAAGAGAAGGCATCGCAGCCCTGGAGATGCAAAAATTATAAATGAAATACATTCTAGGTACCTGTCGTAAGGACAGGCATTCGTTTTTTAAGACAGAGCTTTGTATTGTCAAAGGACAAAAACCCTCATAAACTAGGAAGTTAGTTTTGATTCCAGGTCGAATTAAACTGTTTACCAATGTCCCAGAACAACCAAGCATTTGCTACTACCTTTACTTCCATGCCATTTGGCAGGTGCCCTGATCCAGGGTGACTTACAGTCGTTAGTTACAGGAACAGTCCCCCTGGGGCAACTGAAGGTTAAGTGTCTTACTCATGGATACAATAGTAGAAAATGGGGGTTTGAACCTGAAACTTTGCTGTCATCAAGTTCATAGGCAAGGGTTTTTGGCCCCAGGCTTCTACAACTGCTGGCCTATATATGAACATGTTGTGGTTTGTGGTTAAGATAGCACATAGCACAGCTGTGCATTAGAAATCCAGGCATGCATGAAGTACAAATACTGTATTAGGAAGGTAAAGGTTGAATCCTCATAAACTGTACGAGTGCCTTAAACACTAAATAGTGTCCCTCAATATCAGAATCAGAATCAGAAAACTTTTCTGAGCCCCAAGGAAACTGCTTAATATGTGAGATGATAGTAATATGACTAGTGAAATTAGAACTGAGCTTTTTAATACATTATTCGCAATTGCATCATGCAAAGGCAAGCTAGGATTCTGAGTGGCCATTTGCAAAACTTCCAAAAGCACAAACATTATTCATAAAACAACAATTAAATTGTTCCATTCATATACAATTCCTTTTAATATAGTGATACCATTTACTCAAAAACAAGCCTTATGTTTAGTAATTTATTTGCAGAAAACAAAAGTCAGGAAATTTGACAATACATGCTTATGGCTGCTGACCAGCCAGAAAACATATCAAATGCCACTTTAGAGCATTTCATAAAGTGTAGGGACCTGAAAATAAAATACACATGCAACATATCCTGGACAAACCTTGTTTGCTGGAATTCATTCCATTGTTTTCATGTCCCGACTACGTCTCTTAAAGCAATAAAATTAGAAACCCCCTGCACTTGACTTAGTAAAAAAAAAAGCATCAATAATTACATGATAGTGCGGACGTATGACTGCACACAGGGCCTTTCCTCCTTAGCTTTGGTCTTTTCAAATAGTGTGTGCTCCCCGCTGAGCCTCTATTCAGTATCCGTGGCACAATGAAAAATCGAACATTTACTTAATAGCGTTTCTTATGCAGAGTTGACAGAAGCGGGTAGGCCCCCTTTTTTGCTGTCACTTCTGGGTGCTATTCTCTGCTGCCTGCTGGAGAGGACAGGCCCGGGCTGAGGGCATGCTACCTCTGCGCCCCGGCCTGCCCTCCTGCCCTAATTTTTGTTGTCCGTTGCTTTGAAATGGTGCGCTCACGTGGGAGCAAAGAATAGGGAGTGATGCGCAACAAGTGCCGGCTCCATGGAAACCACCATTTCCCCCCCAAAATATTCCTTTCTGTTGCCTTTGAGGACCTGTCACTATGCAAAGCAAGCCTCAGTCAAACCCCAGGCCTGGGCGTGACAAAGCCTCTTTTCTGGCTTATACTTGATTGATTGAAAAACATTTTAGCAAAACCATGTTACAAGACAAAAAAAAAGTGACACATGGAAGAAAAGGGCTGAGGGCAAGGTTTCCGTGGTAATTTCAGAGTGGACGGAGGAGGCTGGGGGGCCAGAGGCCAGGCTGAGCATGAAAATGGACTACAATAGTGATTAAGATGATTAAAGAAAGAAGGACATTTGTGGAAGCACTTCTTATGACATCCAACAGCCCAATCTGGAAAAGTCATAAAAATCGAAACTTTTGTGTATGATTATAGGCAGTAAAGCCCCGTTTTTCCGAGCCCTGAGGGAAATGCGGCGCAGGCTAATATCCCTTGATTGCATGGTTGGGGTGTATTTTTAGAATCCGTCCTCAAAAAGCCCCATATTTCACTCAGTTATTGAACTTCCCGTTAACCAGATGGGTCTTGACAGCCATGTTTGATTAGCTATGTTACCATAACCACCCAGCCTTCTTATGATGCATGATCTCGAGCTAACGGCTCTCGGTGCCTGCATGTATGTAATCTCCACTAATCCCCAGTCTAGTATCCTGTATGATGATTATTAATGCTTTTTGCATTATGTTTCCTCCGCACTGCTGTGCAAACCACTCGTGTTACTCATGTATGAAAAGTGATCAATATGCTACATCGTGCAAATTTCAGCCGCCTTGTTGACCTAAGTGACAGGCCATTTAAAAAGGGAGCGAGGCGGACCGCGCAGGGCAGGTTCTGCACCCAAGACAGGCCTTATCATTTATTCATCTCTAAAAACAAGTCAATACAAACAGTTAATCGGCAGACATGGCCTTCAATCACCCATTCAGCTCAGGGACAGATTGCTGTTACTTTTAAAAAGACAAAGGTGCAAAGACGAAGACACTTTTGCCGAAAAAGAAAAGAAAGAAGAGCTGACATAGTTAAAGCGATAGTTCCGTGAAAAGGACATTTACACACAGGGCTGGGTTCTGGAGGGGCAGGTGGTGAAGAGGGGTGGGTTATAAAAAAATCTGAAGACGAGGGGTGTGGAACAGGGTCTTGCCCTTAAAAATTCAGCCCCATGGGGCAGGGAAAGACTAAAAAAAGTTTTTTTGAAGATGGGGGGGGCATTAGACTTGCCAATATGGGCACTTTGCCCAAAGGGGCAGGTGCACCTAAAACCCCCCATCCCTTCCCACCCGTTCACCCCCCGACACGTGCCTGTTTACAGAGTTTCCACTTGTCTCAAATGTAGCTCAGCAGTATGGCATCCAGTGTTTGCTTCTTCTTTGCACTGCAGCTACAAGGCTAATGTAGCAAACAAACACTTAACAGCTTGACAAGGTGATGATTCAGACAGTTTGCACAGCGCTAATTGGTATTAGCGAAATTTCATTTCGAAATTAGGAAATTTCAGACACCAAACATTACCCAGTGTAAATTAAAGTTTTCACCAATACATAAATAAATTCTAATGGAATGGACACTACGTTCATGGCTTGTTTTTTTACCCTGTATTCATGACCTTACATGCTTATAGGGGTTTGGATAATTCTGCCCTTCTCTGTTTCTAGCAATGATTAAAAAGGCCATATTTACTGTGCGCATATCAAGGGCCGAGTGGCAGTAACACGAGCCTTGGCAGGAGAAAATCAGTATTCCAGAGCTGGCCAATCTGAGCTCAAAAAGGCCTAAGCAAATCCCTACGGCGGAGGTGTCAGACGCAAAATGACGAAAATCTGCTCCTTGACAGGGAGTCATTTATATTTTAGCTTCGTTCCATTATCTTAACGAATCCATCATCAGCCAATGCAATATTAACAGCAGAAAATCAACTCATTAGATCCAGGGGGATTTAATCAAGATTGCAATCATGTATGCGGTTCCTGGAGAGTTTGATTTTTTTTTTTTTCTTTTTGGTCCTTTCCACATAATTGGCGCATCTCAGATCTTAATAAATTATTCTCTGTCTCAGATTGATGCCCTTTTTTCCCCTCCCTCTCACGCCAGGCTCTTTCTGCCTGCGACTATAATATTTACCATAAACATTATTATGTCATGGGCACACAGTTTAAAATGGCCTTTAGCTAACTCGGAGAGGTAATTGGCTTTTCTATTTCTCTCTCGTTTTCTTGTTAATTGCCAAATGATATTGCTAAATGTCTCCCACAAAAGAGAGAAAACGCTTTGCTTTAGCCGTGCTGTCCTGCCTTTTGAAGCCTGGACTGGACTGGACATTAAAAACGGTGATTAAGGCAGCAAAATGTATGATTCCATTTCTTTTGAGAATAAATATGATATGCTAAACTTGTTTTATTAAAGGCGAGCTGCAAAAAAAAATGCATGCATCAATGTAGCACATCTAGGTCATCAAACGTCCTCTTTGTCTCTCCTCTCACAACAAATTCATCAAAATGTGATGAACAAAGCAGCCGTTCTCAATACAGTCGTCATGGACGCAAAAAGATGATCATGCAGTCTAATACAAGTTGAGCTGGTATTATCAACAACAGCAGCATATGCTTATGGAGAGTTAAGTGATGTCAGCAGTTGCCTAGATAATCTAACACATTTATAAATGCTTAGCTAACAGCATCAGAGAGCTGAGCTTCTGAAATATCACAGTAAAGGAAGTGCAAAAGGAAGTTAGTCCAGATAACCTGTTTAGAGTTGAATATAAAAGACCATTACTTGTTCAATCTCATGTGTTTCTCTTTTAATTCCGCTGTTGAGGGAAATGCTGGTCATTTACAGGTAGCCTCCACAGTTAAACAAACAAGAGAGATGGATGCGTTCTCAGGACGGGAGCAACACTGCAGCTTCGAGTAAACGAACCCTGTTTTTTTCCTGCCATGCTGACACTGAGCAGCACACTAAACAGCAACTTCAGTTTCTAAAACGCTGACAATTCTTATGACAAATGCTCCAAACACTAGGCACAATGCAGACCCAAGTTAAATAGAGCCCTCGGACATGCCCGGGCCTGGCCTGTTGCCACAGCTACGCAAAGCCAACACAAAATATATGGCGTTAACAAAACTCAAAGAAGAGCGAAATACAAGCACACGCATACAAGCATGACAGTTCTTATCAACATAGCAGCTTGAGCAAAAGCCCCTTTGGAAACTTTCCTGAAAGTCGATATGTGGCAATAAAATCATCACTTGATATGTCATTTTTATGGTAGATGTGCAGAGTCACCAACCTTTCTACAAATGATCCATATTTCAAAATACAAAGTTGTTTTTTACATTTCAATTTCTCTTTCCCTCACTTTCTTTCTCTTTTTTTCTCTCTCTCTATATATATATGTGAGAGTGTGTGTGTCTGTTTGTCCTATGGTCATTGTATACATATAATTTTACATATTATTTCAATAATGTAGTTACACATATATAATTATAAAATACATCTTGAGCACATTATTACATTATACAAAGAATCCAAAAATGGAACCTCGGGGCTTTCTAGGCCTTTTTCTATTTCTGTTACTTTTAGATCCTTTGTATTTCAATTAAAGTTATTATTGTAATACTCTAATTAATGTGTTAAGTTTTGGAAACATAAAAATAGAAAACTATATTCTTAAATCCCTAAAAAAAATATCAAACTGAATATCTATAAAGCAGCAGTTTTGCCCACAAGTCTCTCAGACGGTAAATAACAGCAGCTCTACAAAAGGTTTTTACTGAAGGAAACCCAGCAGAAATGCTGCACACAGGGTCAAATATTTGTTAATATGTCTGCTTCAAGCATTTGTGATGCTGTTAGCTTAACACTAACATTCTAATTGAATCCCATAGGGGTTAGAGAATATTTTCAGTAGTATAAATGTGTGATTCCTTGCTTTTGACTAAACTTGATCTTATATATTGATGGCTTTGCACTGGTAGTCATGGTTTGACCCTGCATGATACTGTTATTGTATTCTAATCTAATGGAAATTAGTTACGATTAGAACTTTGGATGGAAAAACTCCCCCAGACCCCCCATCACTCCTCCCTCTGTGGATTTTCCTCACCTACTTGTTGGTGGAAACAATCCTGAAAGCTCTCCCAGGTTCAAATATCTTGCGGCCCCAGTATGGAATAAGCGGTTCCATAAAAGAGTGAATTAATATTTTTAAGATAAAAAATAATATACATTTGCGCATTTTTTAAATGGGTTTGCATGGGGAGCCATTTTTTAAAAACATTAGCTGTTATTACTACAATTACATGTTTTACAACAACTTTGTTTCTTCATGATATAGGAACAAACCAAACAACACCTCAAGCATCAACACAAAATGGGGGAAATTCCAAATAAGGAGTTGTTTGGCCGTATGACAGAGGCACGTAAACACCCATTGATTGACCCGGCAGCTAAGGAATACATGTTCCTTATATATCTACATACTAAATCTGGGGTATGATATTATTAAACATAATTTACAAACATTTAAATATAATTTGTATGGAACATCCGTGTATCCTAACACTGGTGTGCATGTGTGTGTGAGAGAAAGTGTGAGTGCTTGTGCTTCCTGTGTTCAGCAGGCCTGATGCCAGTCCTCAGACACACTCACAAACATGTGTGTGCATGCATGCAAATACATACACTCACACACACACACACACACACACAAACACTCCAAAGCCCTTCATGGGACAGGCCTGCAGGATGCACTGCTATGCCATCTCTCTTTCTGTCTCCCTGTCTGTCTCTCTCACTTCCCTTGCATAAACCCACAGAGTCTCTGGAGAGTTATAAACCCACACGACTACGTCTTTTAAAAGCACGTTTTACTGTACATAAAGCAGCTAATACAGACACACTCTCCCTTCTTCTCTCCCTTCCCTGTACTCTGTGTCTGCTGATCTTTGGCTGGTTTGGGGCCGAACGTGATGGTACAGTATTATGGCATAATTTTACTCGAGTGTGAAGGTGTCACTGGATTTCAGGACAAGGTTGCCACTGCGGTTCCTCCTGCGCATTTTGGCCCAAAAGCAGCTGGCAGTGGCCACCAGTGAACAGAAGAATGCGGCTAAATGAAGCAGGCCTCGTCCTCATGTGTCAGATGGAGCGGTTCCAGGCCTTCGCTGCCAGTTCACTACAGCAGCTGCATAAAAATGCCTAGCATTGCTGTTTGTGAAAAGTGGAGTTGTAGAGTAGTAGGAAAGCAATAATGCGTTCCTCCAAGAAACAGTAATCTGCCGGCGAAAACAAACGGAAGTACCATGTGGTGGCAGGGAGTAACAGTGCCGCCCCGATGATCTTTTCTTCCCTATGTTTGGCTATATTTACTGCTCCGCAGATCAACAGCCAGGATTTAGAACTTATTTTTAACCAAGGCCAACAGGGATGAGGCATTTAAACCTGATTACTTATCAGGCAAACTGTCCTAACTGGATGCAGGAATTTTGCAAATTTATTTAAATGTGCTGAGGCCTGATAAATGAGCAGTGGCACCAGTGATTAATTAATTGAATCATTAATGAGATGTATGCCTATTAATAATGCAGCTCGGTATTATTTTTCAAATAAATGTGTTTCTTTGGACCGGGACAGAGCAGGCGTGGGTAAAAATAACCTTCTTAATAGATTTAGAAAACGTAATTTGCTTCAGATAGCGCCTTTTGTGAGCAATTATGATGTTTATTAATTCATGTTGGGAAATTCTTTACTAATGAAGGACGAGAGGCTGGGATGGGGCTGGGGGTGGGGGTTGGGGTGTGTGTGTGGGGGGGTGGGGGGGTCTGAAATGTGGCCCACATAGGCAGCGAGTGGATGTGTGAGTGGCTGTCTTTACTCTCAATGCTCAACACTAACACAGTTCAGCTCCCCTTGAACTGGCCTAATACTTGTCTATTCCGATTAGGATTAGTATGTGTTGCAGCGACTCAGGCAGAGCCAGGCAAGGGCTGATAATCTAATAAATCAAGATAAAAAACACCGAGATTGGTTTACTGAGAAGCAGGATTTAGAGCTAGCCATCTCAGAGCGACACGGGGATTAGGCAGGCTTTTGATGCAGCTCTCTACAGGCAGAGGCCGGCCAGGCAAGGGAGGGGCTGGGGGGTGCTGGTCAGGGCTTTATATTGTCGAATAGACAGGAAGTTTAACTGGCAGTGACAAGGTCAGGGTAGGCCTTGTACAAAAAGGCTTTGTTCCATAGGCAGATTAAACGGCTCTTCCCCACTTTTTACACTTTTGGATCTTGTCGGACATGTCGCGAGTTAATCCGGACTGTGGAGGAAGCACGGGCAGCAGAGAGAAAGAGACAGAAAGAGTGCTGTCACACACACACACACACACACACACACACATACACAGACTCACACACACAAAATGGTGTTGCTATATTTGTAAGGACTTACATTTCTGTATCACTGTGGACATGTATCTACACCTAATCCTAAACTTAAACTCAATAACCAAAACTCTAACTTTCTGGGCAAAACGACACACCAAAAAATATAATTTCACAAAAAAAAACGTACGTGAGATAATAAAACACGTTAAAAACATTAATGGCACATTTACAATATAATTTCACATATTATGAGTGCAATAACGTTCCACGCCCTGCACTGTCCTCCATCAAATTAAACAGGACTCACTATGCCATGTTTGATCAGTGTTCCTTGACACTTGAGACATGATCTGGTGTAATTTATCTTTCCTGGTGAAAACAGCATGATTTCTTTCCAGCAAAATGTCCTCAAAACTGTCATGTTGTCATATCATTATGAGGATGTTTGCTCTTCAGAGCAGTTTAGCCACCATGGACCACCTGTATGTGCTCCTCACCCTCGAGCCACAGGTACTACTGCTCATAAACCTGTTGCTACAAACTAGATTTGAAACACAGCCTACTTCTGCTAACAAGAGACCCCTGTCCTCCATACCATTTCAAGCTCCATGGATCACCTGCATCTGCTGCCCCTTTCCTAATCAAAACCACTCACACAGATACCAACAGAAGCTGCTACTAGTTACAGACTCTAACTGATCCTTCTTTTGCTAACTAGAGACTCTACTGCTCATCAGTGATTAGTCAGTACACTAAGGCCTCTTATTGTTAGTCATCTCCATGGTCTCATTCCTCTGTTCTCTTTGGCTATCCGGCATCGACCAGAGGAGGAGTTCCTCTTCAGAGTGCTGGTTCCTCCCGTGGTTTCTTCCGTCAGCTTTAGGGTTTTTTTCAGTGTCTCTGTGGCTTTTGGTTTGCTCTCTATGGGTTTGACCCTGGATTCCCTGCAGCTGCTTTGTGATAATGTCAGCTGTATAATGGGCTATATAAATAAATGTGACATGACTTGATTTGTTCCTCACAAAATACTGAAGAAAAAACACACAAAAACATTAAGCGTGTGCATTTCTGACCTTCTATTGACTAGATTAAATATCAGTGCTTCATAAAATGATTCAGAGCATCAGACATTTTCAAATTTCACCACAGTTTAGTGAGATTTTTGCTACTCATAGATGTGGATGGTATGTCAAATGACAATTAAAAGTATAATATTTTACAGAAGACTCTTTTGCCAATTTCATCTCAAGTAAAAATGATCTCTTACTGACAATATGTTCCCCTTCAAAGAGGCTCTAACTTTCACACACACACTAATGTGCATCTAAAATATCTAAAGGTGACATTTCTGGGCAGTGTACATACGTTGAAGTTTAAAAAATTATTGAAAGGGAGAGAATAGAACTAGGTAGGACCTGGTAGACCACCAGAACTGTTACCATCAGAAAAGCACCACTTAAAGCTTTCATCTTTGTGTGAGAAGAGCGAATAAAGTTCCACTCTTCAGATCTGAAAAATCCACAGGTGTTTCTGTGGAAACACACCCCAACACTGTGGGTGTGAAAGGATGTGTAGACGCCATTACTGAGAAAAGGAATCAGACACAAAAGAAGAATGTCTGCACTACATCACCACTAACTGAGATGTGAGTGATTTCACTATAAATGAAGAAAATGAAAGGATGGTCTGTTGGGTTTTTGCACAGTACAGTGCTCTACTGAATGTTGCCATAACTGATTATATGCTCAGTCAAATCTATCCAAAATCAATGCAGTTGAATAACCACCTTCAGATCAAAGCGTCAGTACACACTGTTGCATGTTTGCACCCGTGCTCTTCAGCATGCCTCTGTGTGTGTGTATGTGTGTGTGTGTGTGTGTGTGTGTGTGGCCGTGGGCAGACAGGGTTAGGTGAGGGTGATATGACAGCACTGTCTGCTCCCTGTATGTGTTCGGCCGTCCCTGAAAGTGAGAGGCTGCTCCATACACACCCCCGTGGGGCAGACGCGCATGTTTACACTGCACTCATCACTCTGCCTCCACTCCGACCAGGACTGAGGGAAAGTGAGACCACTGGTCCTGGAACGGCTGCATGATCATATGGCTGACATTCAAGTTCAAGCTGTGTGTTAGTTAAACTGGTGGTGATGGGAAATGTAACCCCTTAAGCCCTCTACAAGCCTCTGGACCCATTAGCAGGTCCAGACTTCAGTTCTTTACTACACATCTCTGTGATTTCACAGTAGTTACAGTATAATTCACAGTAGCTATTGAATAGCAATTCTTGAAGGAGAACTTTAGAGTTTTTTAAACAAATATCTATCTGTCCATCATTCTGACGTGACACATATAACAGAAGTTAATGAGCAGTTGCTTCCATGTTGGCTTCTATAATTGTGTTTCGTATTCTGTTTTTTACTAGTACAGTGAAATATGTCACAGTTATTGTCCACAATAGCTAAACTTACAGTACAGCTGCAGCAAAAGGAGTTTAGATTAATACTGCACAGAAAAAAAAGAAAAGAAATTAGTTAAAAGATGAAATAATTTCATATATATATATATATATATATATA
>JBBKCR010000128.1:22005136-22033348 GCA_037577295.1 Ladigesia roloffi | reverse complement strand
AAGAACCCTCCACTGTATGATTCGTTTAAGAAACCTCCGATATATTCAACAATGAACACGGTTAACGTAATTGTGGATATCTATAAGGGAGCTCCTTTAAATATAAAGCTAAACCCATTATTTTGATGTCAGCAGCACTCATGGGCACTCAAACCTCCAGCTGTTTAAACCCATTCTGTAGCAAAACATTCAACATGTGTTTTTAACAGTCTGGAAAAGGAAACTGTTAAATCGTTCTTCAAACCAAGAACACTTTCATGAGCGTGAAGCTCAGTATTAAAATATTAGGATAAAGTATTTAATACTTATTTATCTGAAGAGTAAAATAACATTTCAAAAGAAACCGAAGTTGTTATATTCTCCCCCAGAGTCCGCAGAACAGAATTTTCCCAGAATATTGAGTCTGGGCTTCAACACAAAAATCAAGTGACTGGATGCTCTTAAAACTCTGAGTGCACTTGAAATTCATTATAAAATGTTGACACAATGTTGACAGAGCATAAAAGAGATTTCTGTCATGTTAGCTCATTATTTAACATTGAGTTCACTCAAAAATCAGAGGCCAATTTTTAACAAGAGAACGTTTATTTCTACTGTAAATGTTGGTGTCTTTTTCTAATTGTTTAGTAATGAGCTAATGTGAAACTAAACTGAAACTAAAAATATATTGTATTATAGATAATCCTAGAATGAAACTGATACAGACACAGTAACAAAGTTTTAAGTCCTTTGATTCAGTCCTCTGATAAGGTTAAAGAGAGAGTTTAACGCAAGATCATCCAAGATGAATAACGTTTCTAACTCTTCTGATGGAGTGAGCAAACGAGACATTTTACCTTGCAGCAAAGTAGTTCCCATGACAAACCATAATTCTGACACTGAGGGGGTTAGTCCTGATACTGTAGCTTGACACCACAAATAAATCAATGTATGGGAAACCCTGAATTTCAAAATGTATGCAAGTATATGATTTAGAACACATTTCCATGCGGATGGAAAATATTACATCAGCATTATTTTGTCTTTTATTTTACACAATTTTGCCAATGATGTAAAACAGGTCTCATACAAGTTATGTAAACTTTTCTGTGTGTGTGTGTCTCTCTGTGGAGTTGTTAGACAGGCCTGAGGAGGGGTCATGTTGTTCCTGCTGAGGACCCACAGCAACACCAGCTTGTCAATAAATTTCTGCATGACCTAATATGGAATGTCCAGCATTCTAGGTTATTTTGAGAGTGTGATAATTTGTTCCCTCTCTCTCTGTCTCTCTCTCTTTCTCTCTTTCTCTCTCTCTCTCTCTCTCTCTCTCTCTCTCCTTCTCTCTCTCAGCTTGCTCTGTGTGTCACATATTTGTCAACAACTTCAAGACAGCATTGAGTCAAAAAAGGCTGCAGCTAACTAAACAGTTTTAAAAGACAGTGCCAACAGGAACGCTGTGCTGGGAGTTAGGAAGCAGCCGAAGAGCAGAAGTGAGAAGAATGTGTCGTATAAAGACCACCATCAAAATGTGTGCCATAAACTCTTATGCCTAATGCTTTCCACTCTCTTTATTCTTTATTAAGGTTGAGAGGTTCGCTCCCAATTTTTTTATGCAGGGTGGATTTTTTTTATGCCTGTTCGTAAGTTTCTAATCTGGTTTTTGATATGATGTGACTTCCTTCTCCTAGGCTATTGTTTTTTTCCCCTCCTTTTTAAGGAATGAGGTCGAAACTAACTGTTCCATTTTAGAAGGTCAAAAAACATATCAGGCCGAGAAAAAAACATCTCTGGATCAAAGGTGTCTTGTATTGTATAAGAGCAGCCCCCTCCTCTCCAACATACACACACACACACACCCTCCACCTACCCTGGAAAGAAACAATTTGAGCTACTGGACAAATCAGGTTACTCAAAGAGAAAAAGACTCCCTGTGAGTTTCAGGATATCAGGCATCAATACCCAGAATAAAGCAGTATTTAGTCTCGCTCTCTGGTGTTTATTTATCAGTGCCACTATCTACGCTGAAGGACTCCCTGATTATTTAGACAAGACACTAGAGCATTTCCAGGGCCAGCAGAGTGAGGTCTCCAGTGCCCGCATCTGAGCAGGCAGTTTGCTTAATGCTTGATCTTTGACCTCTCAGGGGTAATAATGCCTCCATATCCCCCCACGCAACTCCCCCGCCCCCATCCCTCACACCCACAGCCACACAGCATGATCAAATATCCAGGTGACCCCGCGGCAGGATGGCTCTTTATCATACACACATGCCCACACATCGCATACAGTGTGTCTTCAGCTAACTGCACAGCCTCCTCACAGCCCCTAAGAAACTGGGTTAAAAATGCACATCTGAATATTCTATCAGTCCTTTTTCCCCTCTACAACCAATTCCTGTTTTTCTCCTATAAGAAGAAACGTGAACAACTGCAGTCCCTGACCCTTCCTGAGAAGAAATGTTGTTTTCCTCTCTCTCTCTCTCTCTTTTTTTTTTTTTTTGCCTTGAGGTTTTTGAAGAGGAAGCAGATACTTTACAGATTCAGATTGCCCTCCGGTTAAGCTTTCCGGCTTCTTCAATTTTTCCCCTCATTTTTCACGTACCGCCAGCACCCTGCTCCTTTTTCTCTCACAAGAAAAATAAACAGCAAATAACAATGCGGACAACAACTGCAGCGAAACGAGCTCGGCCCGTGGCAAAAGTGAGCTGAATATATATAAATAAAACCTCTGTTATCCAGCTGTCACCCTTAAATCACACACGACCCCGGTGACAAGTGGTCGTGAGCCAGTGTGGACTAGAATGCTTTGGCAGAATAAAAAAAAGACCCTCAAACGACCACATCAATCAGTACAGAATGTTCATAAGGGTAGTTGGCCTTTCTAGGTGGGGAACACTTCAAGACCAAGAGATATGGTGTGCTCATAAATGTACTGTTTTGGACGTAAGAAAACCCGCTGTAATACAGAAAGTGCATGCTTTAGCTCTAATATTTGGTGTTACCCTTTTCCTGGTGGGGCCATGGACTGTACGTACTGTGCATTCCACAACAAGAGCAAGGCCACTGAGAGAGAGAGAACGAGCGAGAGAGAGAGAGAGAGAGAGAGAGAGAGAGAGAGAGAGAGATGAGGAGTTCCAAGTGTAAGAAATTCTCTGGAATCTGGGAGATAGGAATAGAGCACTAGTGCTGTATTTGTTCCCAGAACAGGCCTTCACATGTGTGTGTGGTGGCAAGGACTGAGGGACAGAGACAGACGGCGTGCTCGGCCGCAAAAAGAGCAAAGAGCTTAGCACTTCTAGGCCTTTCCATTTAATGTAAAGTTACATGTGTTTTGAAGCCTTCAAATACAGTGTCTGCCAAAGTGATTACTTTTACAGTGCTGGCAAGGCCCTCCTCAGTTTCTATGAAGCATTCTTTAACACTTCCCCTCGGAAAAGAGCGACAGGCTCGAGCGCACAGTGCAGCCCCAGCCTCAGCCTCAGCACAGAGGGGGGCATAAATTTTCACTGTTATTTAACATGTGCTGCCATGGAGCAGCCAGATTTGAGCTTAGTTACTAAAATTTGTGGTGTTTAGCTGTTTTGGAGATCGGTCGAACTAGGCAGCTGAAAACCCAGCCCACTCTGACGTGGAGACATAGAAACTGTAGTTTCTCGGATCTGAAACAAGTTAAAAAGGAACAGAGTGAACGTTTATCATTTCATTTTAACGTGACACTCATGTATCTAATTTTTCCATGACCATTGTTCAGCCCTTCAATGTCCCATTTAAACAGAAAAAAATGTGTTACTGTGTTTTAAAGATTTACATTCGTAAATTAGCTATTTTCTAATTGGATTCCCTGTCCTGAGTCTTTCTTATAAAAATGCCCAGGCTGAAACCGTCCTTAATTAATCCAACATGAAAGGCCAGAGCAAAACATTTACAGGCAGATACGGCAGGTATATGTCAATGTATGGTTTGTGTGGCATCAGTGGACCAATGAGTTTTTCTTTTTTTTCCAGGTTAGTTTTCATATATGGACAGTATAAACTGGCACGTTCTAATAAAAGTTACAAAAAATCTGTGCGTAGCACATCAAACCCGTCTAAAAATGCATAGAAAAAATGTCTTTCTTTGATATGGGCCCTTGAATTCTAATATGACTACTTCATTAAGATAATAGGATTGTCCTGTTTTCACAAAATCAGCAAATTTACATAAATACAATACTCCAGTACAAATTTACATAAATTAAAAAAAGGAATTGCACTGTATACACTCAGAATAGACAGTTCTATGAGAACGAACATCTTCAAAAAAGCAAGTCTTGCATTTCATAATAGGGTATCCAAGCCATTTCAAGCTAATAAAAAAACCACAAACTGTAGTATAAGTAGACTTTTCCTGATACTGTGAAAAGCACTCTGTTAAAACAGATGAAAATCCTCATATGCAGTACATGTCCAGTAGCCCCCCCTCCCAAACAGAAACCCTCAACCACCTTTTAACAAGTGCAGTCAAATCTGTTCTACCTAACGGGCCACACTGCCTGTCCACTCACAGTGCTGGTCCAGTGAGGTCAGTACACAGCCAGAGGCGGAGAGGGAGCCAGTGGTCATACTCACCCAGCAATAAATCCCCAGACATGCTGGCGGTGGGGCGGGCAGACGGGGGCTGCTTTCTGAAAGGCCTACAATCAGGCAGCAGATAAATTGTGTTTCGTGCAGGCTGCATTGTCTCTGCGTCTGTGTTCTGCTAATCTAATGTGTTCAACATGGTCTTGGTCACCTTGACTTTGGTTGCCATAGCGCTCCACACAAACACATCCCCACCCAGAAATACACCAAATAAGGCCAGGGGGGAAAAAATCTCATAATCAAAAGGGTGAAAAAGCAGGCTTGGAAAATGCTGGTAAACACGAGAGTTTACACTCCTCGTACGTGCGCCGTGTCTCAGACGCCACGTTTAGAGACGGGACCGCGCCCGGGCTACGCAGACTAATTATGATAGGATAATAAACGCATTAAACCCCGATCTTTGTGAGCAAATGTTTATGCATTTGCAATTATCATTCATTTTTAATCAACAAAAGATAAATTTGAGCCATTTATGTCAGAGGCCCGTTTCGGCTCTGTCAGGGGCAATTTTGTTTGTTCTCAATATGACCTTTAAACACTTTGCTGAAACACAGAGGAATCGGCAGCCGTCCTGTCTGGCTGCCACCCCAGCAGATGTGAGTTCTGAGGAGTTCAAAAGAATTCTGCATGGGGGCAAGTCCATTTACATAATCCTTTAGATATATTCCCCTGCAACCTAATCAAATTATTCACAAGTCTAGCCCCTAACCATGTAGACCCCGCAATACACAGCCCTTCCATTACCGTCCTCCCCCTGCCTTAATCATATCGAACCAAACCAATGTCAATTTTCCCTTTAGAACGAGCGGCAGCCGCAGCAAACAAAGCACGCCGATGTCTGACACACAAAGATTCCACTGACACAAAACACACTCTGCTCCCTCCAGGTCCATTTGGGCTCGGCATCTCAAATGAGTCCTTGATTACAGTCACTTTTCATGTGATGGACACGTTTATAAGGCAGGACCGCAAAATATCAGCGGCAAGAAAGCAGTGCAGCGATCCATTACAAACCAATAAATTCCTCATAATCTGGAAATTCCAAATAGCTTTGTTTACTGCACAGGAGTGACTGCTGGCGGAGCCTACAGTCCCTACACCTGCAAATGAAATGTCGGAGTCCTTCGGAAATTATCCTCAAACACACGACTGGCCTCAGATTCTTCTTAATCTCTCCAGACACTAAAGAGGCAAAGAAAGTCTTTATGCAAATATCGGCTAAAAAGCGAGTTTAATCACACGCGCTCAGTCCAAAAGCATGTTGGAGGAACATTTCACTTGGCGCTCGGTCAGTTCTGATCTCCAGTGCCGTGTTCCCTTTGCGCTCAGTGCAGCACTGCGGCCGCGCGCCGGCATCTCGAGGGTTAACGTGTCAGCCTCCATCAGCGCAAAGTTTACATCCAGCATGCGGTCAATTTTCAATGACTTCTTTTCCCACGTCGAAATAAACTATTTTATGTCTCCAAATATGCAGATCATTTTGCTTAATGAAAGATGCTTGACGTCTCCGATCCAATTAATATGCAAATGCAAGTGAGGATTTATTTGTGACATTCTGTATGGGTGAGAGAAAACAAAAAGGCCTCTTAACAGCAACACTAATTGCTGTGACTGATTGTCACATATCATCATTCACTCCGAATCTCCTAAATACCACATTTCAGATAAAATTCTTCCATGCACTTTGTGTGGATTTATTTACAAAGGGGTAATATATATCAAAGCGCCTGGTGCAGTGCACAGACTTCCCTCTGCATGACAAGAGCTTACGCAGAGGCAATCGCTTCCCTCGCTCCGGCCGTGCAGGAATAAAACACCTTGAGAGCTCAGAATGAAATGAAATGCACAGATTTCCCATTTCTTTCAACAAAAAAAGTGCACAACTGTTTTTTTGTAATAGTTTTCTAACAGTATTCTCCATCTGTTTGCAGCTGAACACCTTAATGGTCACTCACCTAACACCATCCCGCTTTTACTGCAAAAATAAAATCGCTAATGTAGCCTCAATATTTAAAACCTTTAATGGACACTGCGGTGTGTGTAGCACTTTGCATCATCTCATTGCTTTAATGCCCCAGGCACTGCACCGTCTCGGACTTGTGTTTGAAAATGCTACTGTTAGATGCTGCATCCTCACAAAAAAAACCCCCCTGAGTGTTAACCCTATAAAAAGTGACCGATCCCACTGACCTACTGTCATGCAGCTAAATGGAACCGAACATCTGAGTCAGAGACTATGTAAACTGTGAGCCCATGGGAGGGGTTCACATAACAATGTGGCCAATACTGTATATTCAGACAGGATGGGAAAGATCAGAGTGAGTCATAGGGGAGAAAAAAAAAGCTCATTTATTCCAGCTCGGCAAATTTACAAGGTGTTGGTTTTTTGTTACTTCTTCTTCGTCTTTGTCAAAGTGAGAGCAAGTATGCAAAACTAACAAGCAAATAATTGGAAGATTGGAAATAATGATCCTTAAAAGACGCTTTTGCGAGCCCGCTGTACTTACTGAGCTTTCACGAGTGACGTATTGCGCTGCTGAAAGCTCCGGCAGAAAACGGCAGAGCAATCTGGTGCTTAAAAAGCTCGCTACTGGAATCACAACACAGCAGCCCTTCAACATAAGCACAAAGATAAAGCTAATAATAAACCACCACCAGAACTAAAAGGAAGAGTTTGGCACAAAATCAAAAATCTAATTTCCTAGTTGATCTGCTAAGACATGCTGGGGTGTATGAGGCTCCTTTCTTTAGTTTTACACTGAGGCTGCGGGGCTCATGGAGCTAAAGGCTAAAGGAAGTATATAGATCACTAAATCATCACATACCGGCCTCAAAACCCATCCTGTTGTTAAATCTCCCCTGATGTAGACGTGCTTGCGTGGTGTTTGTGTGGATTATCAGAGTCTGAAATATCTTTTATTTTTAAATACATTTTTTTTCATCAATATGTTAGTCCACAGGCCAGCAGAAATGAGAACAAAATGAATCGCAATTTGTTTTCAGTTGTATCTGTACCAGTCCATGAAAATACTAATTCACATGAAACTGGTCTGTGGTGCAAAAGTGCTGGGCGCTGCTGCTCTATGACATCTAGGGGTGGAAAGATGGAGTTCTGGGAGTGAAAGTTAAAATAAAATGGCAAAGATTTCAAAACCTAGTCATTGTTTTGATTTAAGAGCATGACATGCAGTTCTTTACATTGATTTTAAAGCATGTGTGTGAACAGAAGTGCCAGATCACATTATCCGAATATATGATATGTGTACACTAGACATTTTCGACCTTCCGGCGAAGCGAATCACGCCACCTACAGGCTGGAGAGTTCCATATTTTTGAGGGAATAATGGTTGTTTTGGCAAGTTCTTGTCCTCCGCCGTGCTGAAAAGCTTGTTTTGCGGCTGCGATGAACATAAAAAAACATAATCACTCGTTCTGTAGGAAATGTTTTTTATACAGCGCTGCTTGTTTAACGATGGTCAGAAAATGGTCGTACTTCATAGGATTGGAACCAATTCATTTTTCTTTTTTCCAAAATACATGTAGCGATTTTTCACAATGCTTTTAACAAACTCTTTCATCCTCCACATAAAGATGAATAAATAAATGAATAGACTTAAAGGCTGAGGTCACATTTAAATTGATTTATTTGCAGTGATCAATCAAACCCACTGTTGCTAGCAATGTGCAACAAAGTGCTTTTGTTCTTACAGCAAAGAAGGAAAGCCTATAAAAAATCTCCTTTATTATTTTGAGTGCATGAGATTTGTGCATTTATTGGTTTATGAAAATATACTTTATTATTTTTTGATGATGCACCTCTCCGTCAGTAATATCTCCCGGTTCTCCAGTAACGTCTGGAGATATAAAAAATGGACAGAAGTACAGTACATAAGAGTTCTCATCGCAAAGCCACTGCAAAGTGCTGAAGTAACACATAAGCTGGTTTATTTGAGATGATTTAACTTGTTTGAGACAAGTCTGTGATGTATTTAGCTCTGTGCTGACTGAAGTATTTCAACTTTAATTCAAAACTAAACCAAAATTCAGACATCAAACAGCTGAATTAGTTTTTCTGAGGAAGGGGGAATTTTGGGGCAAACCTCTCCTCATGACATCTAGTGGCACAATGTCTTTCAGAGTGTGTGTTGGTTCTGTACTGTATAGAGTGTGTGTAGCGACTGTCTCTGCTGAGAGGCGCTGTGGTAATCACTCAGCTCCTCTCCGAACAGCCCAGGAAGCTCGGCTGCAGCCTGTTTAGCAGTCCGCGGCTGCTGCAGATTGTAAACAGATCTCCCATGAATTGCGGGTTTAGCGGTTTTGCCCGTCTACAAACAAGGTGCTCCTGATAACACCGCTCTGTCTCTCTGACAAGGCCTGACAAAAATCAGCCACTTTGCTGCAAACATGTGATTTGAGTGCTGTCACTCAGCTTGATTGACAGCTCTAATCCCCCCCAGGAGCAAATAGGAAGAGAAGACAAACCCTGCCCCCGATATACAATGTTTATTTTTCAATCCTATTAAATGGATAATATTTACCGCCAGCATTTTGAACTGCCTTACATAGACCGGCTGTATGCTTCTGTTATCCAACACTCGCAAACAGCCAACAAATTATTTTTTTTTCCCCAAGAATACATAAATATCCACAAGTGCTTTGTAGAGCAACACCAAATAGGAGGCAGAGGCTCAGCAATTAGAAGGATTTAGCTGATAACCGCAGGACCGCTGGTTCAAATCTCAGCAGTGTTCTAAGAGATTCGTAACCTGAGGGTTGCTTGTATCGGAGTCAGCTGAACAAGGCATTTAACCCCGCATTACTCAAGGGGTGCTGTAATTCTAGGAGGAGTTGTAAACCTATAACACATCTCGTTTGCTTTGGCTAAAAGTGTCTGCTAATGAAAGTGAACAATACCGCTTCAGTAACGAGGCACAATTTTCCATTTTTTCTTCTCATGACAAAAAAACTACTATTCCATATTACAGTATACTGAGGTTGCACTGTATAAACCACATGCACTGTGATGACAGTTCTGTCTATTTAAACAACCACATGTCTTTTAATGTGCCATTGTTAAAGACTGAACATTGTTCTTACCAAAATAAATCATCTTTGTTTGAATTTGTGTGGGTTTAGAAACGACTGTCATGATGTTTAATGTCTAACCCTTCAGTAAAGTATATGTTGTTATTATTCTGTATGAATAAAAACAACACTACCTATGTGTAGACTAGGACTGGGCAAGGTAATGCATTATTATCATTGTAACACATTATTTACTTAACGACTGTGCTCTACAACTGTGCTCTACGTTAAAAAAAGCTTCTTATGTGTTTAAAGTGTTTGCAAACCTAATGTTATTGCACTTTTGTCCAATACATAAAAAATATAAGTGCATACATTTCTGTGCTTTCGGTAGAGGATAGGGGTCAGTAAACGGACTATGATTGACCTGTGGCTATATGGCCCAAATGAAACAAGCTGCGATGCACTGTGTTTTCTGATATCTTTCTAGACGCTAGAATGGACTTTTTTCAATTTGTGCTACAGTAGCTCTTCCGTGGGATCAGACCGGCCTCAGAGAACCTTGAGTGCCCATAACTAGGTCACCAGTTTATCAGTTGTCCTTCCTTTGATCATTTTGTAGGTATTCAAATCTGCATACCGAGAACATCCAACAAGACCTGCCATTTTGGAGATGCTCTGTATCTCTGAAGTCATCTAGCCTTCACAATTTGGCCCAAATCTCAGATTCTTACGCTTGCCTTTTTTCTTGCTTCCAAAACTTAAACTTCAGTAACAGACTGTTCGTCTGTTGTCTAATATATCTCATCCCTTGACAGGTGTCACTGTAACCAGATAACCAATGTTATTAATTTCACCTGCTTCAGTTTTAATGGCTAATCAGTCTACATGTAGTGTTTGGAATGTCAGTTTTAAAAAGCAATAATGTGGGATTTGGGGGATTTGGGCTTTACAATGGCTTTTTGTATAAAGGAATTCCAGTCTGTTTTCTTTTGTCAGTCCTCATAAGCATCGTCTCTTTATTTTACTGGGCTGGTTGGTAGACCCTTGGTATTTTAAGGCAGCACACTGAGAATAAAAAGTCAGCAATGCAGTGTTCATATGAGCTGTGAGGGTTAATATGGCAATGGCACAATGAAAGAGCATTAAATATCAAGTAAAGCATGAGACAGCATGGATACAGTTTGGGATGCTCCGATTCCAAAACATTTTTGGTGCCAAAAGAAATTAGTAAAACTGAATCCAGTCACAGAGATTTAGACTGTCCACAAAACAATTTTGTATGTGTTGAATATATTGGTATACGGTATTATTCAATTTACACTCACTTGGTTACGTGAATACAGCATTCCCCTGCGAAGTTGAATTTCAGAGCTTGTGGTTCAGTCGTTCACTTCACGGAATTCACGGAAACCGCAATTATCTTCCGCATTCTTTTGCCAACATATAATGTTTCATGCATTTTAGTAATAAATGATTAGGAAAATATAATTTACAAAATTTTTTACATTACTTCTGATGTAAATTCATCTATGGCAACTGCACTCCAGCATTCCTGCATCAGCACAGTTTCCCGTATGGAGCTGCAGTGTTCTCGTGTAAAAAAAAAATTGGCATTTTTTCTGCATTTTTTTACCACATCACAAATTCGCCCCTTTTTTTTTTATTTGCAGGTGCCCTTGGAATGCGAATATCGTGGGTCTACTACAATATGATGCATCAGTCAAGAGACCGAAAATTACTGCAGATCAACAGAACATAGAAAAAAAAACAGTGACTAATTAGATGGCGTATCTTTCTAGTGCATAATGTGCAGCCCTGCTGTAAAAGGTGCCACAAAGTGTTACTTGGGCGATGCCATGGAGGAATCATTTTAGTTCCCTAAATAACCATGCTTCTCAATCAAATATGCCTTTATGATGCAGACAAAACGGAACAGTTCTTTGCACTACAAGGGTTCTTTCATGAAACTACACTATGTAAAGGTTCTTTATACCTTTAAAAGGTCCCACACAGATCGTACCTTTGTTCTCGGACTGCTAACAGTATCCCATCCAGAAAACACCGAAGCCACCGTAGTTACACCCGATATAAAGGTTTGTATTCCTGTCCCAGGCGCCACAACACACTACATCATCAGTCTCTGACTATTCCAATACGTTCCTGCTCAAATTTGTGGACATTCGCTCCAATAAAGACCTCAGGCATTTTTACAGCAGTGTCAGGCAGAACACAGTCAGGTATAAATTAACCAGTGGGCTAAAAGCTTTGTTGTCCTGCAGGAAAATGCAAGTCATCAAGCATTAAGCATATATTAATTTTCAATGGAGCAGCAATAATGGAAGCGTTTTATGAACAGGAAAGTGCCACGGTCTTGTCCGACAACTAACGAGGCTGTGGTGCAGTGATGGGCCACTCACCCTTTCTGCGGGCCACTCTGGGCACTGGAAATCAAATAAGAGTTTGTAGGGTGAAGTGTTTGGAACGGGACACACCACTGCTCCACCTATGCCTGTGCCAACTTGCTTTATTCTGACAGCGGTGAATGGCAAGCTCCCACATGCCGCCAGCCGCTCTAACTCTGCCCGGCACATTCGTCTCTATTAGAGCTGCTGAGGATATGATAGGTGAGGGGCTGTGTTGAGTGACTGGCTCAGAGTCGATGGGTGTGGGGGGGCATGTGTGAATGCCACATCACTATAGAGCTTTTATGGCTAACTGCAGCATTCTTAAGCCGGGTGCCAGTTTTCCATTTCCCCAGCTTTATTACCGCACACATAAAATTGCTTTAGATGTGATGATAGCAATAGGCATTGTGCATCCTTCCAGTCCCGCTAAGAGCTTCTTCGAAACAAATGTGGCCCTTACAGAGATCTTATTAACAAGGAGATCAACCCGGTTCCATTCTTTGTGCATTTATGGAAATGTGCACAATCTCATCCCCAAAAATGCCTAAAATCCCATAATAAATCGGATACAAATGCAGCACACCGGAAGGTATTCTTTCAGCTGAGCCCAAAGTCAGCAATCGACTTTATTCCACCTTAGGTGAAAATGGCTTTGGTCTTTTCAGGCAGACCCAAAGGACAGGCAGAGTGTTATAGGACCCCAAGCTGATGCCCCAGTGACTCGGCCAGCCACTTTTCCAAGGCCTGCTACTTGATTAAATGCATAATCCACTACTCCCCATCCCCAATGATTTACTGTGCCTTTAAATCAGCTTGCGCACACATAAAAACCTCAAATAAAAATCACCAAGAAAAACCATTGCACTCTAACTGTTCTATTAAAATGATACCCAGCCCGGCCTTTCTTCTCGGCAATACCGTTTATTCCACATGAATGCGTATCTTCATTTTTTTTCCCTTCCTAGGTGTGCATATAAAATATTTAAAGTTTAAAATGTCAACGTTGAAACATCAAATGCAGGACTCTCTCATTAATCACCCGGGATGGAGGCTCCCTTTTAAGGTTATAACCCTTTGAAAGAGCAAAAATTACATTTTTGACCTTGAAGATGAGACAAACTCATAAACGTAAAATAATTCACAGTTTAAAGGAGAGAGTTATCTGCTGGCTCAAATTGCCACGCGGTGGCTTGTGGGAGACACCAAACAATTTTTTTTTTTCATTTTCGTATTTACAAAGAAGCTGTTCAGATTAATTTGAAATCACATCAAGAAAAAAGAAACAAAACTGAGCAAAAGCATCAAACAGAGCAAACGGCCTAACTTTCAAATCCACGGGGCACGGCTATCTGCGCGGCACGGAATGTTGGCTTTTTTCATGCAGTTTTATTAAATGGTGCATGACATTTTCATTACTCAAGGAAATTAAATTCACTAATTTTCTTACAAGCCTGGTACGTCTGCTATTTTAGGGAGGTGCGCGGGAACAGAACAATACTTCCAACACCTACACAAAGAAAGGGATTGTGGATCTACCTTTTCAAAGAAGGGGAGAAAAAGAAAGTTATTTAAAAGCAGGAAAGCAATTTGCTCTTTAATGAAACAAGTCGTGGTTTTGATCTTCAGCTAAACTGGCATTTGGACGTGCATTAATCAGGAGGTGAGAGTCGTGTGAAAAAATGCCTGAAATAAGGAACACATACTGTTTCTTACACGTAATTAGCTGCATCTCTCATTAGATAGAGACGTACTGAACAAATACTGAACAGAGAGATACTGAACAAAAAGGTTTCACCTAACAACACTGGGGTTTTCAAAGATAAATATGACTCAAAATTGGATCAAATTGGACCAAAGCATTCACTACTGTATATGAGATTTCGCCACAATAAGCTTACCCCTTTAACCACCAAAACAAACAAATTTGCTTAGTGCAGAGCCATGTTTCGAGCCCAACATGCCGAGCTTGATAACTTGTGCTTCGGCACTTATCTAGGAAAACATACAAATGACTTAATGTGGTGTAAATCAGTCAAACTCGCCCTTTAATTTGCTCCACATGTCATAAAAGAACAACCCAGAAAACAAACACTGAGGCTCAGCTCAGAACTGATTTCCGTGCCGCTGTGTACTCTGGCAGTAGCCGAGGTGCTGAGGGTTTTAGAGGGGGGAAGGCCAGGGAGTGCAGGCCCAGATGTGTGAAGCTGAGCAGGGCCAGTGAAAGTGACAGAGTCAGCCTGAACCTGGCTCTCCTCCTCTGGAGATGAAAAGGCTGATTACTCCTCCTCTCTGGTGGAGGAGGGGGAGCAACCACATGTCTGACAACATCATCGGAAAAGAGAGTACTGAGCCCCTCTGGGTCCTATAGCAGCTTACATTTAATGTAGAGGAAACTCACGCTAAAAAGGAGACGACACCAAGGTCTGTGCAATAATATAACTGAGCACATTAAAGCAAAGAGGAGAAACAGGCTAGCTTCTCCCAGGCTGTAGTTTAAAATCCGACTGCATTTAAAGCAAGACGAAGAAAAAGCATGTTCTAGAGTGTGGGGAGGGATTACTGCATGGTAAAGCCAAATTCTTAATGGAATTATTGAGGTAACTCCATTAAGAATAATTAATCAGACGCCAGCCAACAAACCCAAAGTGATGAGACCAAAAGGCTAACCTCATTTTCAAATGAAGATAAAGTCAAAGATAGGGCAGCTCAGAGTGTCGCATGCTTCCATGTGTGGTGTATGATATATTGGCTGCCGTTATTACTCCGATTTATTTTTTCAACTCTGAGTCATCTGAAGCGTCCTCGTATCTTTTTAAACTGCCATTAACACATCACAAGATATTTCAACACGCTTGGAGGAGAGTGCTAATCGCTACTTCTGTTTCATCAGCTAACAGCCTGTGTGAGAGAAGGGGAAGGGGGAGGCCCAGATGTAAAGGTAATATTTACAGCATCAAGTTAGATGTATCGATATCAAAGCTTGGTCCAATTAATCATTAAAATGAATTAAACTTGTGGCACTGCATGAATTATATGGTTAAAATGCAAAATATAACAATCAACTTATCAATTATTGGTGCTGCTGTAAGCTGTGACAAAGTGTTATTATCATTTGTCATGATCATCCTAGAAATTCTGTATTGATGCAGGCTTATAGATTTGGGTAAATATTTGTAATAATATAAATGAGATATATCCCCTGTTCTTTCTTTTCTTACACTGAGGCAAGAGCCTTAAAAGCCTTTCAGAGTAGTTTGCCTGGGCTGTCTCTGATGTAGGGGCAGACACGGTTACTTAACCAGCAGATCTCAGTGAGGTTCATCTAATCAGTGTAACCACTGCAGCCAATTTAAGCAGAGACAATCAGCCCTTAACCAGCCCTGTGACACTGAGAGGCTACAGCGAAAACAGACCAGAGATCCAGAAATGCAGCAGAGGGTCATCAGTTCTGCGAGAACAGGGCTGCTGTACTTAACGTGACTAAGGAGGGTCAGCGCCCGAGTCATGTTGATTCTGGCTCCAACCGCGCACTTCCAGAAGCCTTCTTATTAACTACTGGGAAATGAAAAGGGTAGACTACAGTCTGCTGAGCTTTATTAGTTCTTAACTATGGATGAGTGACTGGGTCCCTCCCACAGCCAGACTCCTAAATATAATGGTCCTTAAAGGTGGAGGCTCCTTCATTAAACATCAAGAGGTTCTTCACACACGCACAACTTATTTGTAACAATGATTTTGGGGAACCATCCAATGAAAGAACAACCAAAAGAGGCCATCTTTGTTTTTCTATATCCCAGACTTTTCAACAGCTTGCAACAGCTATCTCAGACCATTGTATCTCCAAACATTAAATAGAACAGCTTCATAGTCACATTTACCTGCATTTATCAGCAATTCAACACCAACAGGATTCAGGACACACGTGAGAAATGTGTACTCTATGTCTCTTTAAACGAATTTGAGTCGAATCTTTTTTTTGTTTGTTTTGATTCTGGTCTGCCGTGTTGTTTTCTGGACTTGCAGACCCATTATATAAGTCTGCTGTCTGTTTACATATTCAGTCATGCCAGCCATCTTCTGAAATAATCAATAGCAACCTACAGGCATGAGGCCATTCAGATATGACGGAAGCCAATATGTTTGAACAGTATTGCTTTTGTTATTTTTTTATTACATCCTTTTTTAAGCGTGCAGCTTTCCGATGTGTAAACAAAAACAACAAGGTCCCAAATTAATGGCTTCATATTAGCTGCAGTTACTTGATCAGTCTGCCCTGCACAAAACATGTTAAAGTGCCAGTAATGGATAAATATGAACATTAAACAATGAGATTCTCAGTCTGACAGTGGGCAGAAAAGCAGAGCAAAACTTTTTCTCCATCTAATGAGGCTGAATGTCATGAAAATTAAGCAAAACATCTTTTTAAAATTCCACATTCAGTAAGAGAAGTTGACAATGTCATGACGAAGCCTCATAAACCATATCTGTTGGGAGAAGAGAGAGTAATTGGTGCAGTATGCCTCTTTATCCAGAGGGCTGTTATGATTAAACTTAGACACACATTTCAATTCCGCAGTCATATCGAGAAGAACAAGGGACGAGACAAGATCAAGAAATCCTAATTATAATTACAAAATTACATAGGGTACAACAAGGGCGCCTGGTTTAATGGTAATAATTACAGACATAAAGTACTAATAGGAAATATAGCATTCTGAGAGCACTGGCTTAAGACTCCCATGAATGCGGGCGTACGTGTGCTTGCGCGAGAGAGGGTGTGTGTCAGGGGGTGTCCAGATTCCACTTAAGCATCGAGCACTCTGATTAATAGGGTTCACTCTTGTACCACTGGCCCTTTAAAGGACCTGCTCTGAATGAAAAAAATGCCCATCATGCACCCAAAGCGCCACACATGCCCTTTTCCTGTCTGCCTTTATTACTCTGCCATGATCCTCTTAAGCAGACCGCTTCTCCGGCGCAATACCATATGGTTTCAGTTAAGCCCAATTTCTTTTTCTCTTCATTTAAAACATGCGTTCACTCTGCCAGAAGCATTACGCCGCCCTGCTCCTCGCAGGCTTTTGCTCCTTTTTTGGCCTTGCCTTTTTTAAGGAGCCCTCAATACCTCCCCGTTGAAATTAATTTACTGCCACAACAGAGGCGTATTTGGGCTTTTAATAGCATTGTAAGTAATTTTAAGGTAATTTGCTCCAGATTCCGACATTAACCTTTGAAATGGAGTTCAGAGCATAACCGAACTGGAGCCGATGCTGATGTACGCACATGACATTCAAAAGGGATTTTCAGCTTATTACGCATTATGACAGACGTGGCAGGTCAATGCTCCGCTAGTTCAGGAAAGCTGCAGATGGAGCCACAAACCAAAAAAAAAACTGCTGATTTAAAAAAAATAAGGTTATCTGAAAATGCAATGACCTTACTGCACTGGAGGATCATTTTGCTACAAGTATTATTGCTTGAAATGGGCAAAATATTATGCCAACAGTATAAGTAACCATCATAAGGAGTGTTTCATCCTAGGGTACAAAACAAGGCTGTCAATCAGAACAGAGGTTGTTTACATCTACTGGTCTTAAAAGCTAAAGAACAAAGACTCTTTTTGATACATAAACTCACACAAATGCTCTAAGTGTACACATTAAGGATATACTAATAAAAAAGTGAAGATTCCCATCGTTTTTACAGTCTGCTATGTTCCATAATGAGATACACTGACTACATTTTGACATGCTAACTTTAACATTTGAAATCCCATTTCTTACAAGGGCTAACACGAGTGTCGGTGCGAGCAGTAAGCCATCAAAAACACTCCTCCACATCCTCAGCTCAGGGGATATCCACAGCCTATAATCCACACAGGGGGCTGAATCTTTGAAGTGGAATATGTCTGTCAGGTGACTCGCCTGAGCCTCACCTGAGACTTCAGTTCCTGTGTGTGATACGCCACACTCTGCTCCGCCATCTTCCCCTCGCCCCTCCCCAGCCCGCACACACACTAATTGCATGTTTGTCTTCACTTCCCTGAAGAGTCCGGACAAAAACATCAACACCACAAATCGCTCCGTTCTCTACGTGAGCTGGCACTCATGCGTTCATTGATACGCCACACCATCGCTGCCGTCAAAAAACTCCAAAATGGAGACTCTGTAGGAGAAGGGCATGACAAGTTTTTAATGTAATTTAACAAAAGATTTTAATCTAGGTCATTTAGGACCATTTCAATTTTGGGTCAGTTTTAGTGAAATTCTCACACAGTGTCATAGGCAGCAAGAAACTGCTTGCAATAGTTTGACCAACTTCCAAACATTCTGTTGATTTTCTGTGAATCTTCGTACACATACATATACATGTACGCAGCACTTTTATTTGCACATTTTTGGGCATGTTTCCTATTTATTTGGTCTTTAATAAACACATGTGCACACACACACACACACACACACACACATATACACGCACACACACACACACACACACACACACACACACACACACACACACACACACATAATTTCTGAATAGGCCACTTTTTCTCTAATATTTTACATTACATGCCTGAAAATGTGCACAATATACAGGACATGCACTTGCTTTCACTTAAAGTATCGAACCTTTTGTCCAACCTTTTTGCATACTGCGCACTAAACACAGAGAAAGACGAGGCTGGAAGCAGCAGCGGGTCCCAGTGAATACTGCTTGATGTGACCTATGTTTCCCCCTCTGCTACAGTAAAATCTCAGTTTCACCTGCATGAGATCTGAGACTTATTCAAGATTTCTTCAGGCACCTCCAGGCCTTTTTTCAGACGAGGGCCAATCAATTAATCAATAGCGCGCACTTCGAGGTCAAGACAAAAATGTTCTGCTTTAACTTTGTCGTTTAAAAAAGAAAAAGGCTCAGTGTGTGTTGTTGATTCTTCTTGATTGCCAACGATCTAATCTCAGCAAATCTCAAAATTTAAGAAAAACAAAATCAATAGGTTATTTTACAGCGGCCGCAGACATTACCACAAACTCTTGCCCTCGATAAGCCTCAATTAAGTCGGGTGCCGTAGCAAGACAATGACACATCCAAATTTAATTCAGCCTTTTACCAGAATGATTATTGACTATGTTTTATGTACGAACAACAACTGCCCGTCAGACAATGTGCAGACTAAATAGATGCTGCTCACTAGTGCAGAGTAATACCAGCTCACCTCAGACATAACAAATGTTGCAGCTAACCCTTAAGAGTCTCTACAAAGACAGAACACTGACTGCAGTCTCCTAAGCCAACTCTTTGGTCCTAATCTGTGAAAACAAGAGTTAAATCCACATCACAGCACACGGGGTAAAGCAGACAATCTTCATGGCAACCTAGCCCAACAAAGGCCTATCTTAAGCCGTGTGCGGATTACAGCACTGGGCATCACGGGAGACGAGGGACAGGTGGATTTTTCAACAGAAAAGTCCCTCTGCGATTGTGTAAAAGGTGGAAACTCTGTTGTGGTTTGGTACCCTCTATTGGGTGATTTAATATTATCCTCTGCTTACTCTTTCCTAGAGATGTGCTGTTTTTTGAAGGTTCAAATGCTGCAGTTGGGATGATATTACCCTACATTTAAAAAACATTCTGGCTAAAATTAAACAGGACCTGAATCGACTGAGACGTGCTGAACTCTTGCGAAGTCATCAGTGGCCTCCTGGGTGCCCGGCGGTAGAAACTGAGTAGAAAATGGTTAAATATGAGCAGAGGTGTGAGGAGGTTTCCTCTTTCGAACATAATTACTGCTGGCAATCCTGGCTGATTCCATAATTCCAAAATCCTGACACTTCACAAAGACATTATAATTGCCTGCGCTGGCCTTTTGCTCGCTGCAACGTTCAATTAATTAATTTTTTTTTTTTTGCCCAGGATCTGTCTCCAAATGTATTTCTGCTTTCTCATGAAACGCAGCTCATAAGGACGTGTGGAATTTTCCACGAAAACACGAAAAACAGTCCGGCGAGCAGAGCAGTGCGGAGGGGCCCAGGAATAGTCCCATGATTTGGTGCTAAATACACATTGGACATGCAAGAATTCCAGAAATGGGGCAGACCTAGGACTAAATGAAAATGAAAACAGTTCACGGTGCCATAACAGATTAGGGATGTGCTGAGACATTAGGTTAGATGGCAAAAAAACAAAAGTCAACAAACTCTCGCTGAAGCAACTTCCAAAGTGGTTTACTTCTGCAAATATCTATTAAAACAGTAAAACACCTAATGCATAATATCGGAGCATGATCATCCAAACGAAAATGGAACTGTAGAAGAACTTAGAGCTGATATAGATTGTGTTGATTTAGGACTGAAGTGTATTTACATTCTGAAGGGGGCCATAATGAAGGGGAAAGTGGAGACAGAGGGCATAAAACAGTAAAGACAGACACTTCAGGAGCTTGGAGCTGTTTGCTCACATCAAGTCATTCCCTATGAAACACGCCCGACGAGGACAGCACTTATTAGGACGGAGGGAAAAAAAAGCTCCCTGTGAAATTCTCTTCAGAGTCCAGCCGCCTGCCTATGAAGAAGCAGCAAACGGCGCCGCCAATGATTACAAACACAAACAGACACTCATATTAAATAAGACAATTCGAGTAGATTCGGAAAAAAAATCCCTGTAGAACACCCAAAGCTAGAGGCTTAAAGACTTACTCACTGCTTCTTATCTTCATTTACTGCGGAGAGGGAGAACGAAGAAAACACATTCTACTGTCTGTTCATGGGTTCTGATCCAGCTTCAATTATTCCATCTGAAACATTTGGATTTTAGAAGATGCAAACACACACACACACACAAACACACACACACACATACGAAAACAGACACACACACACATGGTTTTCAGAGCTATAGATGGATTTTTTTAAGCAGCCTCAAAAAAGGCACCTCATTAAGACCATCTTTCCTTCTTTCTTCTACGTTCTTTTCTTCTTCTTTTCTTTCAGAACAGACCCCTCACCCCTTTGTTGCTTGTCTTTTATACACAGATCTGCAAAAATGTACAAATACAAGGCAGGGAAAGCAAATGTAAAGGCGCTAAAACACTAAAAAGGGACAAAGAGATGGAGGCGAGGACAGAAGGCTAAAATGGCATCATCTCTAAACTTAATGAAACAGCATCCCTTATTTTTTTTCCCAGTAATTATAATAAAGATGGAAAAACATAATAAACGTCTCCCAGCCCCCACCTGCTAACAGTAATTATAATAGACTCAACAATAAATGGTAAAGCAGCACAGAGCTGCATCTTGGGAATTCTCAGGGGTCTGTGGATTAGCTCGAAAAGCCTGAATGATTAAAATACACTAATTAAAATTTTGTGTTCCTTGGTAACTCGTCTTCCAGAGGCCCTCGCTCTGGTAAAATGGGAATAAATGTGACAAAAGCAAATACTGCTTTAGACTTCAATAAGTAAACATGCTTTGTAAACTTTTTGTGCATCTTTTTTGAAGCATAAAAATGGTTTATGATATTTATATATATCACGTTCTTATTGCACTCTAAACGCAGAGGCTCCTAAATGCTTCTGAGATTGAACGTATTGTTCTAGAGATAAAAAAAGACTCTTTAATTGGTATACAATCTTCACATGTGGAGGTTCTTTAGAAAGATTCTCCACACATCTCATTCATCCAACAGTCATCCATCAAAAGCTTCTAAGGTGGTTCTTTCATTTAATCACCACAAAGAACCTTTTCTTGGTACATTTGCTCCCTGAGGTCTGCTAATGATGTTTGTATGTTTTTTGAAACACTTTATTGAGAACCAATTCATCTTTAAATGACCACTTTGTAACTTCTCTTTATCCCCAGGCAGCTTTGTTACTGTGCCTTTATGACTGAAATCTTTCGATAACCACCTTAAAGCAAAACTCCTGTAGGTTGGATCGACAGAATACTAGTGTATGCAATTCATTCAAAACATGAAAATAATTCTAGATGTTGGCCACATGCTCAAGAGATGTAACGGCATGATTTGAAGCCTCACCAGTGTTTACATTCTATATCCAACTCTTCTATTTTATATCAGTGAAGAAAATGCACCTTCTCAACATGTGACCCCCTTAAGAGCATCCTTATTTATAATAGACATTTTTGATGGGTTTTTCCAGCATGGTAACCAGGCTCAGGTCGAGGTCAATGTCAAAGTTTGGAAAAAAAAAAGGCTTCTAAACGAAAATCTTTTTTTTTCGCATCCAACAATCCCATCTCTACTTCCAAAATGTGTTCTGAACACCATGACCGAGCTTGTTCCTTGCAGTAATGTGAATACAGGGATGTTCAAACTCATTTGTGAGCACCATGTCATTAGGCTTTCACCGCAGTTTTATGTGGAACTTTTTAACTTTCCGAAACACTCCCATCAAAATGTGATCAAAGCTGGCCTTGAATGCAGTTGGAAATCCTTTCAAAACGTCCATCTCCAAGATGTTCGAGCCCGGTCATCTCCATAGTAATGTAGCAACGAGCATGAAATGGTTTGGCACCAGAAACGGTCAGATAGTCTGAGATAAAACGTATGCACAAAGGCTAGCCTGAGAGGCTACCGCCCCTATTCCTTGAAGAACATGCATTATGGATAAACAGGGAGAAGCTCCTCGCATTGTCTGACACACATGGAGAAAATGTCAAACACAAAAAACAACAACATCTGATCAAAGGGTGAAAAGCAGCAGTAGTAATTACGCTCCAGCCACTTCATCTAAAGCTGCTGCTAGTCACTCGCAGCCTGGCTTCTGTGGAAAACATAATATCACCAAAGTAGTCGTAGTGGAAATCTAATGTGTCACCAGTGTGGTGAGGGGCATGCTTTTAAAGAGGGTGCGTTTTTTTTTTTTTTTGGCAGGTCCCAGAGGAGCCCGTCCAAAGAGGCCAGCAGCTCTCCCCCCATGCATTACGCTGTCTCTATAAATGATGGTAATCTGTTGTTTTCTGTCAGCAGGGACAGCGGAGCAGGATAAGACACCTTCCCCCCCGAATCCCCCTCTCTTTGAGAAATGGATACAGCAAGTCAATCCCCTGGTAAAATCACAGAGAATCAAACGCAACGGAGATATCAAAGTGCCGAGAACATGTCGAGGTTACTGCCGACAGCTGCGCAAGCGGGACGCTCTGGGACGCTCCGAGCAGAGCAAAAATCTTTTTTTTTCATTTTATGATGAAACACAGCCATAAACACACAGACAAATGTTTAAGGGGGGAACGTGTGATCACATAAATAACCTAATATCAATTCAAGTTTAATATTCCAGCGTTATTTAAGAGGAAAAAGAGAAAGAGGCTGCTGTTTGGAGTTCTGCTGTCCAATAATGCTCAGAGATAAATCATATATACAGGTTTACCAAAGTCAGCATCATACATCAGTCCTGATTTAAGAATCATTACAATTAAAAACCTAGATTTAAGTTTTATACTAATAAATAACAAAGACATAGTAACCACAATATCATCAGGTGCGTGATTCAGAATGTTTTGATATATAAAATGGGAGTTTCCTTCCTGTAAATGTTTTTTTTCTGTATACTTGAACAAAAAATTCATTGAAAAATATACTTTTCCAAAAAATTTTATTCCACTTAACTGATCAGCCCAGACATGTTTAGAGGGCAAATTCTGCTTCTTTGGTTTAGAACTTAACCTAACATACCTAACAAATGCTAGAAGTTAATAGTCACCCAAATCTTTGCCATATAACCCCCATAAACCTTCTCTCAGCCAGATCCAGCTCTTCTTCAAGGTGATGACTTATTATGATCCATGCTTGCAAAAAAAGGTTGTGAAATGAGAGAAGGACAACTGATCCAGGATCAGATTGGTGAAACTGGGAGCCACTTCAGAGATGTTTTAAAGACATACTATTATTGAAATAGTGTGGGTGACTATTAACACTAGTGTTTGTTGCCTCCATTCTGCATTAGCCACATAGCTCTAGAGCCAAATATCTACATTGTTCTGGGGTTGGTGGAAAATTGTGTAAATTAGATTTTTTTGCCAGATCTTTCCTTTTTACAGTACTACAAAGATTATTTATTGCGCAGTACTAAAATCTAAGTCAGGTTTGTAAGGCATGCCATTAGCAGTGTAGTAGCACTTATGAAGCATGGGTCAATTAACTTTAATAATTAAATATAATAATGGAAATCTAAGCATCGACTGTTATATTTGGAAAACACTGTATCAATACCACCCAACACACAGTTCTCTGCTCTCTAGGAAACTACATCCGGCTTGCTGTCAGCCAAACTTGGTCATGTACGATTTCATTTTTTTAATTATTATATTATTTTATATATTTTTATGAGAAGTGTCCTTCCTTCGCTGGTGGAGTGGGGAGCCAGGACCATTAGGGATAAATGAAAGCCAATTACAGGTTTGGAGCTGTAGATCTGGCCTGGTCAGGAGGCCCTAGCCTTGGCTGCTGAGGAGTCAAACTACAGCTGTGCCTCAGGAAGCTGCTGTAATCCCCACACGTATTATTGGGCAGGCTCAAAAGATTCAAAAAGCCTGCTTACAAATTTAATTACCTTTTCAGTTAACCAGAGCTTAGGAGCCAATGACCTGCTATTTCCACTGCAGGCCAGTGACAGGGGGGAGGGGGGGTTAGGGGGGCACGGTGAAACAAGTGGGCACTGGAGACTCGCAAGGCAGGCAGAAAGCTCATGCCCTCTCAGTGCCAACCAACAGACAATTCTCAGGGTAAACTCTAAACACACACACACACACACACACACACACTCCGGTGGCCACCGCATGGAGAGCAAATTAGATCCTCTTCATTAAGAGGCAGGCAGAGGATGCAGAGCAAAACAATGAGAGACTGATGGGATGGAGAGATAAAGTAGGTAGGTATTGTTGCTGTCACAAGAAAATCTTGATGGCTTTTAGCTTCGTATATTCTCAAAAAATAGAATCCAAATTCGGTATGACTTGGTACAGCAACGTTAATTCGCAAAAATAACGTGGAGGTTCTTTAAACTTTAAAAAGATTTACCTGTCTATTAGAGGTGACATATTATACCTCTTTTTGAAAGAGTTAGAATAGGTCTATGGGCTTCACAAAGCATGTTCATGAGGTTCTTTGCACCAACCCACTCTCACATAAAGAGATCTCACTAGCACTATACTTGAACGTTTCAGTACCTTTCAAAATGAGCCACTTCAGGGCTCTGTCACTTTTATGCAGATACACACGTGGACAAAACTGTTGGTACCCCTGAAATATGTTTTGCTTTACACATGTTTATTCTCTTTGTGTGTATTGGATCAGAACAAAAACAGGAGGGGGAAAAAGCTCATTTGACATAATGTCACACAAAACTCCAAAAATGGGCTGGACGAAATTATTAGCACCCTCTCAAAATTGTGTAATAAATAAGCTTTGGTGGGAGACACAGGAGGACCCCACAACCAGCACAGATACATAAAAAAGCAAGACTACAGTTTGCCAAAATGTACTTGAGTAAGCCATAATACTTCTGGGAAAAGGTCTTGTGGACAGATGAGACCAGGTTTTTGGGAAAGCATATCAGTCTACTGGAATGAGGCCTACAGAGAAAAGAACATAGTACCTACAGTCAAACATGTTGTAGGTTCGATTATGTTTTGGGGTTGCTTTGCTTCCTCTGGCACGGGGTGCATTGACTGTGTGCAAGACATCATGAAATCTGAGGATTACCTTTGGGTCACACTGTAGGGCCCAGTGTCAGAGAGTTGGGTTTGTGTCTGAGATCTTGGGTCATCCAGCAGGACAATTACCCCAGAAAGCTCCAGAAATTGATGGAACAAAGTGCTAAAGAGTTCTAAAGTGGCCAGCAATGAGCCCATATCTAAATTTCATTGAAGACTTGTTGAGAGATCTTACAATTGCTGTTGGGGAAAGGCGCCCTCCAATATGGGAGATCTGGAGCACTTTGCAAAGGAAGAGTGGTCCAAAATTCTGGGTGAGAGGTGTAAGAAGCGTATTGATGGTTATAGGAAGTGACTGATAGCTTTGTGTGACATTATGTCAAATTTCCTTTTTTTTCCTGTTTTTGTTTTGTTCCAATACACACAGAGAATAAACCTGTGTAAAGCAAAACATGTGTTAATGCAATATTCTTCTTGGTTTTCTGGAACATTTTCAGGGGTGCCAAAAATTTTGTCCACGTGTGTAAGCTGTTGCTGGCCATGCCCCACCCATCCCATTCTAACACTGCACATTCACCACACCTGAAAATGGCAGATGCGCTATCCAGCCATATGTGATCGACCCCGAGTCGGACCGAGAGCAAGATGAAGAGGAGCCGCCTGCACAAACACCTTCACGAATGCAATGTAGGGATTTGTATTGTTCTTTGCAGTCACAAATTTCACAAACATTTCATATGTGTCTTGCCTTTGCTTGTAGTTTTAACTGTACTCAAAATATATTAAAATAGCAATAAAGTACTCTGTGACAAATTTGATCATGACAATGATGAAATATAATCATTCTTTCTAGCCCACTTGATATTCTAAGTCATTCATTCATTTGTTTTCAGTAACTGATCAATCCTTACTAGGGTCGCGGGTCCCCGGAGCCTATCCCACTGTAAATGGGTGCGAGGGGCTCACTTTAGATGTGACTCGTTCCAGCCCACCACAGGGCATACACACACACACACACACACATCATTAACTTACAAACTCATACCTATAGTCAATTTAGAATGCACAATTTGGCTGACACAAGGAACTGAATATCCCAGAGGAAACCCATTCCACCAAGAGGAGAACAATAATTACTAAATTAATGACTATTAATTAATTACTGAAACTAGACCACCTCCACAGACATTTATTTAAAAAGGTACCTATTTGTCTTGTATATCAAATAATTATTTGGAATGTGTGAATCACAATTAAATTGTTTAGTGAGTCACTTTGGATAAAAGCATCTACCAAATGTATGTAATGTAATGTAATGTAAGTGTTTCCTGGCTAAAAAAAGTTTCAGAACCCGTTTTAGAGGCAGGGTGGGGACCAGCAGAATTTTGTGATTTAACCTCTGCTAGCAGTTAAAGCTGAAAGTTAACTGATGACTTCAATCAGGTGTGTCTGAGCAAGAAAATCACCAAACTGTGCAAGAATCTGGCCCTCCAGGACTGGAGTTTCCCCACCCCTGTACTGTGGCGTCGCTCCAAAGAACTCTTTTTTGGCACCTTTATTTTTAAAAGTGCAGGAGAAAAGAAAGCAGTGTTTTCAAAGTTTGTTCATTTAAATGTAAACTTTATAATGGCTCGTTACGGACAAAATGGGCAGATTATTTAAAGCACAGTCGTTGTTTTTGAGTAGTGTAAAAGATATAAACTGAAAAATGATTTTAAATTGTATGATAATAATAAACGACAGCAAGTAATATTAGCACACTGAGCATGTAGGACCAGCGCTGCTTGATTTGGTAACAGAGAAGAGCACAGACATACAACTTCTCTCAGATATGCCAAATCAGGGTATCAGATTTCTGCCTGTGTGTTTGCTTGGTGGGAGACAGGTAAAAGTGGGAGACTGAGAAAAGCCGAAGCGCAGGAGAGTGGCAGGGCGTATTTGTCGTAGTGTGGCCATTTGGCCAAGGTGCTAAAATGCGCCCCACCGTCTTTGTTAACCAAAAAGTGAACATGACTCTGTATTCTAAAAAACTTCTGCCTCACTGCAATTACACAAAAGAAAATGAACACTTTCAGGTTGCCCCGGTAACCTAATTGCATCAGTACATTGCACACAGGAGCCAAAGTAACTGAATTTTGATGAAAAGGCGGCGATAATTTACGGCATCGAGAAATTAGTTGCCGTGGCGACGCGTTAATTACATCTCAAATTAACAATGCAAGTGTAGTGAAATTAAATATAAATCATATTTTCTGCATAAATTACAGGGGTTGATTAGTGCGGGCGCCAGGAGAGAGAGGTTGGGATTCCAAAGGCCTGTCACATCAACCCCCCAAACGCCCCCCCACACACACCCCCGCCCCCCACCACCCCCCCTCTGTCTCTTCAGCTCCTCTTAAAGAGAGACACTCTCACAGGCACACTCAGGGAAGAAGCATGCAGAGGCGTGTGTGTGTGTGTGTGTGTGTGTGTGTGTGTGTATGTGTGTGTGTGTGCGTGCGCATGTGCG
>JBBKCR010000128.1:21955393-21981612 GCA_037577295.1 Ladigesia roloffi | reverse complement strand
GATTACTTGAGCACTGTTGTACGTCGCTCTGGATAAGGGCGTCAGCTAAATGCCGTAAATGTAAATGTAAATCTATAAAACTGGATAAACATTTTGTACATTTTTACACTTTTGTCCCTTTTTATGGACCACAGTTTGTAAACACAATAGTACTACTGTCTCTAATATCGTCGCTGTCGGGCGAAAACCTCATATGTTTAAAACAACTATTTTTCAGGGAACTTATAAAACGATGTGTATTTTAAATAAATGAATACTGTGTCATCATAAAACTACTTTCAACACTTTTCTTTGGTTAATAATTTCTAAATATTACAGACACACGTGGAGACAGACGATTTAAGAATTGATTTATGAAATAAAACAACAAAGACCAAAAGTGGCATTACAAGGATTCCGCCAGACAGCAACGAAAGGTAGGGCTGCGATACTGATATCGCAAGAGGCTGCGATATGCAAATGAGCCAACCAATCACACGGCCTCTGCTTGGAGCAGTGACCAATCACGACTGGGTGTTCTGATGAATCTTCAAGTATTCCAAAATAAGTCTAACTTTTAACCACTAAAGATGTTTGCAAATCAGTGCAGGATGGGCTAGGCTAAACTGCTGTAGTCAGAATAAGGAGATCTTTTTAAATGTGTTGGTTGTGTGATATTTTAAATCCTGTGGTTTCAAAATGGGCTGTTTTTGTAGCTTATTTTCCCAGTATGGACTGTGTGGATGGGGGGAGTGAAATAATAGTTCAATAGTTTATTAAGTCCAAAAGTGATGATATAGGGTCTTTAATATCTTAAAAGGCATTGCAATCACAGTTTGTAGCTGTATAATCACAATACTGATATATTTTTCAAAACATTCAGCCCTTGTCTCATTATATTTTAATCTGTTGATTGGTGTTCATTAGCTTTCACTACTTATTAGCTACATAAGCCTTGTAGCTCCAGTCCATAGACCCCCACACCTCCAACATGCCGCAGCTGATCAATGACATTTTGGGAACAAAATGTCTTTTTGTTTCACTCGTTTTTCCCCCATTGCCTTTACATATTTTCTTACCATCCCTGTTCCCCACCTCACTGTACACACACATACATACACACACACTCACTCGGCAGAATAAGACTCATGTTGC
This sequence comes from Ladigesia roloffi, assembly GCA_037577295.1. Taxonomy (NCBI): domain Eukaryota; kingdom Metazoa; phylum Chordata; class Actinopteri; order Characiformes; family Alestidae; genus Ladigesia; species Ladigesia roloffi. The sequence goes on along the minus strand of JBBKCR010000128.1, from coordinate 21,980,478 downwards.
TACTGCATCCTGCAACATAACCCCCCTTAACCACCCTCAACTTAACAAAACCTGAGTGTGTGCGGTGTGTCATCAATCAAATGCTAATACCAATGTAAATTCCGACGGCCTGTCAGCTTTCACTGCTTGCCTCTAAACTGAAGCGCAATGCCCTCTTAAATGACTTTCAGACAGCTTTTTGCCTTATTTTAATATTTGTTTAAAAGGATTTTCAGCGTTACAGTAAATCTCCCGCTTGATATCATTTTTATGCATTTACTGAAGATTTACAGCTCAATGGTGAGTGGCTATCCAGCACACAGCCCAGAGTCACGGCCGGAGCTGCCAGACCCAGCACATTTTCTCACACACACACACACGCACACATACACACACTGTCACATGCTATAGCTGGCCGTGAGGTGAAAAAACCTTTGATTATAGTTTACCATAACATCAATATTCAGTGTGCTCAACAGCTTGAAATGGCTGAAATGGCATATTCTACAAAGTTAAGCCATCCTCCTCAATAAACACACACACACACACATACACACACACACACACACACACACCACTGTACTCCCTGCAAAATGATTTATGGAAAGAAAGCTAAAGCCATTATAGCATTTTTATTATTATTGTTCTTTCAAGGCTAATGCAACAATAGATTTTTGCATGATTGATGCTTCACACTAAACATTAGGGGATTCCATTAACTTAGCACAGAGGAGCTAAATGGCATGACTTTGATTATTGTTTCATTCCTTTCTGTCTTTTTTTTTATTAAAGAAGAAAATATCAATATCAATTTCTGATATGAATTCACATTGCTTAGATCTCACTTCAAAGCGAGTGTAAATTCATCTGGCCGTCCACGCAAACCGCTGGTAATTGAGCTGATCACATAAATCAGTTCGACACTGGAAGCCACTTCTGAAAAAAAAATAGCTGGAGTCAAATCATGACAAAAAAAGTCATTCCTGGGGAGCTTCCACTAAATCAAGCCACTTTGAAATTTTGGTCACAGATGGCCGAGTGTCAGGGGAAAAGAAAAGGTCTGGTACTATGAAACCACCCCCAACACCACATCCACCCCTCCACCCCCGCCTTACCAAACACACACACAAACCCGGCAGCTCACACTTCACCTTCTATTCTCCAAAATATTTCAAACTCTCCACTCTTCTGTGGGAGGGAATATGGCAGCAATATGCTGAAACTTCAATCAGCGAGGAGGAAATTCCACTTGTAAGAAGAAGGAACTGGTTTTAATAGCTGCTCTCCATCCCCGAGCCCCTGCCATGGGCCTAGCCCAGCCCGTCACGGCCCAACATGCGACATCCATTTCTCCCTACGTACAAATCTGTGAGCAAAATGCTCCTGGCGCGGGGCTGTCTGCCTAATTGGGACCTTATGCGCGGCCCTCATGGGAATGGAAGCGGTTACGACCCGGATGAACGAGGCTGGATCCCTCTCTGTCTTTCCTTTTCAGGATGGAGAAACACCCCTCACACCTACTGCCATCCACACCCACACACGCGCTTGTTACAACAAGCGATCAGAAATATTTCAGTATGAAACACAGACATCCAGCCCTTACAGTGATGTGTGTTTTTATAAGGGATTATGGGCAAAGCAGTGTGTGAGTCTGAGTGAGTGCATGTGTGTTTGTTTTTTGCACAATTCCAAGCTAAATATGTCCTGCCAATGCGAGAAAGTAAAAAAAAAAGTGTTAAATTACAATGACAGAACCAACGAAACGATTCCAACTTTGTAAACTTTGTAAGCAAGGCACTGAAAATATGTAGTCTAACAAGATTATTTTTGCATATACTGTATGTCCTTTGTGTCCGTGTGTGTGTGCGTGTGTAGGTAAAGAACCACATACATAATAATGTTATATATAAGTAATTACCTATGATATAGGACATATTATACAGATACTTACTTGTATTGCATGTGATACATACATGGTTTGTATAAATATTACACAGATGTAATACATCGATTTTAAATGTAGACCCACTTTTCATATATAAAATATTCATTTTGCCACATCCTGCTAAGGCATAAAAACAGGTATGTCCTTGTGTATGAATGTGTGTGTGTGTACAATTGTGTTCATGTGTACAAACGCACATATTATCTCCCTCTCATGTCCTGGCGATACACACTGGCGCTGACGGGAATGGAGCCAACTGATCTTTTGCCCAAAGTGCTAATTTGTGACACTCCATGTGCACAAAGCTGTTATTAACTGAAAACGTAAACTGGAAGCTATGCCTCACAATAACAAGATTCTGCAATAAAATCATGTTTTGGGGCTTGATCATGCGAAGCAGTAGAAGACACATTAACAACACTGTTGAAGAGCATGGCACTTTTCCATTTGACTTGTGGAAAAATAAATCTGAGTAAAACACCTGGTACACACCTAAGGCTTCAAATTACTAACTAAAAGTGGCAGCCTGCGAGCCTGGGGCATCTTCCACACAGACGAGGAGATAACTTGTCAAAAAAGTACAGATACCAAACAAGCGACCCAAAAAGGCGTCCGATGCCATGTGCTCTAACAAAACCGCAGTTACATAAGGTGTGCTCACTTTGTTAACACTGTCAGGGTGCCTCCGCTACTGCAGTTGCAGCAACTTCTCTCTATTTTGCAATAAGGCTCAGACAGTTAAGTCATTGGAGTTGTGTCAACAAACCCCACAACCCTTTTGCCTATTAAGGGATATTTTCTCCCTTGCATAATATTCACGCTGACCTCAATTCATCTGTTTTCTTTTCTGTTTTATCTTCACATTTCGAGTTTTTGGCTAGAAAAACTAGTTTGGGCACTTTAAGAAAGTACACTGCGAATACATTACTTAAATTCACGAGACACCAAAAACAAAACAAACATCTGAGAATGTATAGGGTGGTAACTAAATATACTGACTTGCTTGTGTGGATATTTAAAATGACATTGCTCCCTAATGCTTTTACTTCTAGGGGGACAAAATAATTTATTCTCACTTTCATTTCACTTTATTTCACTTTTAGTTTCCTAATCAATGTTTGCAGACTTGGGTTTCAACCTGTCCTAGTTTTCTGCACCCGGACTGCATTATAGCTGATCACTCTGAGCCTTTTAAATCTTACTTTTGAGCTTTAACATTTTATTTTAGAGCAAAAAGTTGCCAAACCCTGAAGAACAGTACATTAAGTACCAAATTGATAGATGCTGGATGTACTGCCAGATTTTTTAAACCTTGTTCATTGCTACGTCATTTTTATTTCTACTTCTCAAATAAAGTGACCAAATTCAGGTTCAGGCCGCTTTGGAGCACAGATCAAGGAACGAGTGTTTATCTGGAGGAACGGTGAGATTTCTGTCGAGTGTTTAGCGTGAACATTATGGGTCCTTTCAGATACACATGCTTTTCCACGTACGTTATTCCAGCCCATTTCTGAGCGCCTGTCGACATGAAAAGCTGAGAAATGAAAGGCAGAACGGAGGCCGAGGGCTCATTTCATGTGGGCTGCACGCTCGGGCAGCACTATTGGGTGTGAAATGCTATCTCTGAAGCCTCGTGTTTCAAAGGCTGCAGGGCCCATCTCCCCTTGCCCGGCACGCGGACACACAAGAAACGCTTTCTGTCCCAGAATTTCACAAATGTCCAGTTGAATCCTCATCACTCGTTTGTGAGCGCTGAGGCCAATCAATCTAGAGGAGAAAATTAAATAAATGAACTCGGTTCAGGTCACGCACAGAATGGCCCATGAAATCCACTGGGGTGTGAGGGGTGATTTTTTCCCCCTGCAATCTGAGTAAACAAGACATCTTCTGGAACAAAAAAACAAGCCAAACTGGCTGGAGGAACATGTGAAAGATGTAATTATTCTAATAAAAGTGTTGCTAAGTCAAACATCCAAATATTCCACAGGTACGCAGTCAAGGAGAGATGCCAAGTTTTTTCCTGAGTTCCCCCCAACCCCACCCCTTTTTTTCTTTTCTTTCTGTTGCCTTTTTTTAGTTGTTAGCAAATATGATGGAATTGATATTCGGCACACATAAAAACAACTTAGAACGTACTGATACCGCTTTCTCCCTTTTAATACTGACATTAACTCGAAACCTAGCTAACCTATCCTAAATACTCAATAGCTGTTTAATATTTGTACTATACACTTTTAAATACTTTATTTGGATAACAGCACAACAACTGCTTTTAAAAGTTCAACATTTAACATGAGCTTTTTTGTGGCTGGATGTGTGTGAAGAAAAGTGCTAAATAAACATTTCCAAAGGCCTCTCCTACATAAGCCTCAACACTCATGCTTATATCTTTGCTGGTCAGACATAACAGTCGTTTGCACCATCAGTAGCAGCTGGTAAGCCACAGATTCTCACCTTGATGTGAGGACCAGGCCTGGAGACTGTGGTGGCATCTAAGAGGAGGGTAAGAGAAAAACCATTGTGGACATTCTTATATAGTGTCTCAAAGGCAATAAGGTTAGATTAAGAAGAATTTTTACAGATTTCCGTACTGATGTTACACATTTTGCGATAAGTATTTCGAATATGACAACTGAAACAGGACATCATTTCTCATCTCTAAAGTGTTGCTACCTTCAGTTCAGCTCCATCTACTGGCACTCAGTCGCATGCGTGACCATCAGATATTGATTCACGCTATTAGGTGCTAGCATTGGCAACGATAACAAAACTGCATTTGAATGAGTGCAATACTAAATTCCCCTTTGTACGTTATGTGCGTTTTTGTCTTTTGTCAAATCTGTAGCCACACCATCTCATGACTAAGTTTACTTTGATTTGAATTAGAGGTCGACCGGTTTTTCAGTAGCCGATGCCGATGCCGATGCCGACCTCTAATTTGAATTACACCTCTTAAATTACCTCTTGAATTATCACATCCTTTAGATTCAGTAACTACACAGACTGCAATGCTATGCGATCTGTGCCCACTGGCAAGTCCTGCCTGTTGAAGGAGAGGTGTAACTTACACATATTGCAATAAGGTTGTTTTCTGTATTTTCTATGTGAAAAATTAGCATGTTTAAAGTTGTGCACACAACGACAAGAGAAAAAGGGCTTTTGGAAAAGAAATATCTACTTTAAATATTTCATACAATGGGTAATGTAAAAACCGGGAGAAATCAGCCTACGCTCATATATCAATGTGTAATTTTAGAGCACAATTGTTTGTCAGGTTCATTTCAAGAGACAGGAAGGATAAAAATTCTTACCAACCACACACCTTTCATCTCTTCAGAAATCACTGCTGCGCCTCACCTAGGCCTTTATTCCCTAAACGTGCCCCTGTGCATCTCCTCAACATGATACGCAATCCGATCCCACAAGGTGGCCTGGACTGGCACAGAAAAGTGAACTCGGGGCTACGCTTTAAAAGGAGAGGAGACTCGGCCTCCTTTGATGCTGGAATAAAACAAAACACTGTAGGACATGTTCTGAAAGTGGGCTGAACATAAATTTGCACAGAGAGACACTGCCTGCATTCGGCACTTCTCCACTCGTCTAGGCTTTAACATTGTCTTTTGCTCTCAGCAACTTACTCTTTCCCCTTCCCTCTGCGACACCTCCGCTGTCCGCCAGCACGCCAGCCAAGCCTATGCCTGTCTAGTTGCTGCAAATGCTGACTAAAAAGAGCAGAATCCCAGCTATCCCAGCCTTTTTTTCACTTCTTCGACGCATTCAAAGATGACACAATATATCATGAAAAAGCACAACGGCGGTTTCCATGGCTTCAAAAAAAAAAACAGTCTGAGCATTACTCCAGTTTTTGCTAGAAGCCACAAGTATTTGAGGGAAAACAAAGCGCTTGTCGAGGCTAGTGAGTGAGAAGCCTGCGGATTCTGGCATGGCCCGTGAAAAGTCATAAAAATATTTTCCTTTTTATTTAATGTCGCCCATAATTCATTGCCAGGAAAAGCTAATCAATAGCACCTTAATGAAAACTTGAGCCATATTTTATTTCACCGCAGAGAAGGCCAGGATCAGCATTTGTTGCCTTGTTGTGTGTTGGATTTGGCCCTCGGGCTGTGAGACAGATGTGAGGCGCTGTCGAGGACACCTTAAATATTTGCTCCCTTCAACCAGAAACTGGCTTATCAACACACCAAAGAGTGGGAGTCACATTTCCCATGGAGAGAGAGAGCAATCAAAAAAAAAAAAACAGATAAAAGTGCATCTATATTTCATCATTTCAGCTCGGTCCTTACCCCGCTGCCAAATGGCTTCATATGGCAGAGCGAGGCACGCTGTGATAAGTTATGACTTCCACATTATAACATATTCCACCTACGGCTGCGCCTTGACTTGCCCACAAAGGTTCATTTTTACATTTTACCAAAAATAAAGATGCATAGCTCTTTTCTGCATGAAGCCTGACTATGCAAACTATTCCCTTTCTCTGCTTAATGTTAATGCTGAAATGTCTCACATCTCGCATTGAAAAATTATAATTTGGGATAATATAAACTAACTTACAGAACAAATGTAATCCGTCAGATTTGTCTGGCGTCTGAAGTTTGTATCTTTCTGAACTGGAGCTGCTAATTTAGCTATCATTGAGTGGAACATTACAATTAGCATTGTATGGACTACATGACTCATCAACTCTTACCTCAAACCATGCTGAGTTTTTAAGGAATCTCTAATAGATTTGCTTATGGGGTTTCAGACTCTATGACATACTGAACAAATGAACATTGTTGTGTCTAAAGTAGCTGCCACAGCTAGGGAGGCACCAATATGGGAACTGTTACATAGAAATATAGCACTTCATTGCAGAGGGTGCCAAATGCAATAAAACAAATAAAATAAAGCATCATCTACACATTCTGCTCTTCTGTTCTAAAAATTGCTTAGGAATGTTTATCCCTGCCTCCATAGTCTTTGGTTCGCTATGGGATTCTGTAAAGCTTCTTTGTGACAACAAGACATGTAAAAAGTGCTATTTTAGGCTAATTTTACTTGACAAAATGATTTCATCAAATTTCAGTTTGAAATATCAGTCAGATCAAATAAAAAAAAAGATATAAGTAATTATCATACGTAATAAATATATAAGCTCATAGTGCATGTGTAGATTGACCCTGCAAAGCATGGCTGTTGTTTGTTCTGTTCCATCAACACATAACAATCTCAATCATCATCACATTTTCAGTTCTAAGATCAGGGTTAAATTTTTTATGTGTTAAAATGTTTTAATTTTACAAACCTATATCATATACTATGTAGAGGGCTTTGGATGAAAAAAACCACATTAAAACGTAAAACACTGCAGAACAACAAACTAGAAACCTTCAGAAACGAGTGAGGGGCCCATCAGCGATTCACTACATTTAAATGTACATTTTTTTTAGCATTCTTTTGTCCGATTTCCCAAAGCTGTATTGAAACTGTTCCAGCCTGTGCCCCCAGTGTACAGAGGATCAGCATGTTAAAATTAGCAGGGATGGAATGAGTGACATATGAGAAGATTGTCATGCTAATTGTTTCCAGTTCCACTTCGGCCTCCAATAGAAATGACAACACTCAAGAATTATGCAGAGAAAGGTCATTTTCTGTGAACCAAAAGTCATTTCCAGAAAACTGCTCTTGACCTTCTCACAACTTTCCACTCAATTAATCAAATCATAACTTTTCATAATATATTGCCTCATATCTCGTGCCAAAGCGATTGAGGAAGCAAATTCCTTCTCTGTCCGGTGTCAAAATGTACCAGCGCCACTGGCAGAAAGCTGAAACTCCGCACAAAAAAGTGCTCTCAGCTCATTCAGATCCATGGCGACAACAGTTATTCATCAAAGAGGAAACTAATAACTCAAAGGTCAAGTCATAAAAAGACAATATCAGCCTTCCCTCTGATGCTCTGTGCATGAGTCACATTATGTCAAGCAAAAGAGAGCTCTTTAACAGCCCGGGCTGAAATAACCCGCATGAAGAACTGTCTGGGAACACAGAGCCTCTATCACGGCACTTGATCACACCAACAATGCCACAAGTAATGACCGAGTGAACGGACAGGCCCGCTGTGTCCATGTTACAGGCATCAACGCAAATCATGTTGTTTTCTCTCTTTCTCAAACAAGCTCAATAATCTTCTATTATTTTTGTAACTTTCCAGGGCCCCGACACAGCAAGACGACATCATTGCTCGTCTGACACCCTCAGAGTGACAGAGTGAGTGTTTGTAGCTTCTAGTCAATTCTTATCAACTCTATTTTGGCCAGTGGAGCTGTTTGAATCGACGGCTGGCTGGAAGACAGCAGAGAGTTGGTGTGAAAAGAAAGCAATTAAAAGAAAGCAAACGACACTCTCAAGAGGGCACATTCTTCAACACTGGTGCAAGTAGCAAAAAATCATCACTAGGGAAGAGCATTTTAAGATTTTTTGTATTTTGAATGCTTTTAATGAGCAGTATCTGAATCATATACCCCATTGTAAAATAATGTTATACTCCTATGGATAAAATTGTAACAAATTAATAGGTATCAAAAAATAGAACCAGGATATCGACCGTAAAACCGTACCACCCCAAAGGTATGGTGTGCCATGTAATATTTTTGTGGAAGATGTCAACAAGTCATCAGAGACACTCTTGTCAAAGTTAAAAGGCCAGAGAGGTGGGGATAATATGATGGACACACCCAGTTAGAGCTTTTTTATAAATCAGATATAAAGTGTATGTCTTTATAATTTTTTACTTTATTTAGAGTCATTTTTGAACATTTAACCATCCGAAAATGTATAAGCTAACTAAATCTTAATATCACAACTCAAACCAAAAAATATGTGCCGCTACAGCATGTGAATGTTAGCTTGTCACATGGTTGCATATTAACATTTTAACACAAACATTTAAACACAATTAACATATTTAGGCACTCCTATTTTTATTGCAACAAAAAAATATACTGCACAGAGCGAGAAACAATTTTAAATTTCGTGTGATGTTAGACCCCAAGGCGCTCTGACAAAATTACAATAAAGCATGGAACAGACATTTTAGCTTTCTATCATACCGTTTTGAACATCTGCCAACTTCTGCCATTATATTTCACTGTTTAATGTATAAACATTTGCTTCAAAATAGCCTCTTTTAACAACCCAGTCATGATACAGGTAGTTTACTTTCCCACATAAGCACATACATTTAATGACTTTAAGACGTTAAACCACATTTTCTAAATGTAAAGATATTAACCCACAATTTCCATGACATTAAGACTTCAAACCACATTTTTTTATGCTGCGGTTTTACAGCGAACTGTTTAGAAAATAGTTCCGCAAAAGCCTAACTCTGATTATTACTGCAGAGGCCAATTAGCTAATTTCTGGTCATGGCTGGTTACTGTTTCTACAATGACTAGTTGACAGTTTTCATGCTGATAATGCAATATAAATTGTTCAGTGAGAACATACCCATCTCTGTGCCTGGCATATATTTATTTTATATTCATATTGCTTAATGTCTACGTCTTTTTTTAATATTATCAATCTTCAACAAAATAATCAGCAGATCGTTTGATTACTAATATAATCAGCAGTAATATAATAACATTAATAATAATAATAATAATAATAATAATAATAATAATAATAACATCAACAATAATAATATTAACAAAGATTTTTATTATTATTACAACAAAGTTCCCTATGAGTTCAACGAAAATTTAAGAAAATAATTTTGGCCTAGTTCCTCAAACTGCAAAACCCATTCATACAGTGCAGGCCCTGCGGAGAACTGTCCGCCAGTGAAATGTCATTTGCATAGATTTGCATTGTCAGGTTGCAGCGAGGGTGGGGAGAGCTGACGAGCCTCTAACTGCACTCTGATGCTAACAGAGCTGACATGCTCTCCCAAACGTCAATCCTATCCTAAACACACTCACACACATACATACACACACACACACATACATACATACATACACACACAATCAGTCAGATCAGGCCTGGCCCAGCAAGTGGAGAACTCGTCAGCCAGTGTGAGTCAAACAGCGTTACACATTTTTACGTGAATAAACAGATGCCTGCGTGGGTTATGAGTGAGACAAAGAGTTTCCACAGGCTGTGAAAACGCTAGTTAATTATCCACTACATTTACAAGAGAACTGTGCCAATAAAATCATAAAATACAAATCATCGGACAACAAGCATAATTTCCTTGCCCCATTATAAAGATTTCTCTTGCTATAGGTGAGCCTGAACATTTCTTAAAACAAATCCACCAGACACAGAGTCTGCTCAGCCAATAAAGGGGAGTTACTGACCAAGCTGCAAGGACTACAGAGCAAATGTAACTTTTTTTATTTACCTACAAAAACTACAAGAGAACCTACACATGACTGATATTTCTGTGTATGTAATGTATATAACAATAAACTAATGGTAAATCTGAAAAAAAAAAATCTTATAATCTTATCTGTAACCATTTCATGTAATAACTTAATGTGAAAAACCTTTAAGAGGCTTCAGACATCTGGTTCCATTCACAACCACTGGGAATAACTCTGTCATTAAGTATTTCAAATCAAATCACTCTGAAAGCCTTGCATAATATATGAACTACGTTCATATATGTATGCATGTATGGTATGTATGGACTATAATTATGCATACATGTAAATTTACTGACAAAAAATTACAATTGGCAGAATTTTCCTTTTATTTTGATATTAACCATATTTTTTTAAGCTAATCTCTATCTGCTGCATCTGCAGACAATAATACAAAACATATCTCATGAAAGCAAAGCAATACAAGCCACTGAGCAGCTGCCTGCAACATTTCGGTTGAACGGTGCTGGCTTCTATTGTAAATGTGTTTTGAGTTTTCAGTTCTTTTTTTAAGTACAGACAAATGCATCAGAATAACTGGCTGTGGTAATCAGCCATGTGCTGCGGTCATAGCAGATAGAAGACCGGAGTGTTCCTTTAAGATTGGTTGAAGACAATGGCTTAGCCAGCTACCCTTTCAGAAGCAGCACCATCACTTTTCATTAACTATCAGTTCCTATTCAAATGTGTCAGTAAACTGCAACACTAGAGGCTGATGGCCTTGTGGCCTGTAAGAACCTCAAGCGTAATCTCACGGCCCAAGTTCAGCAGCACACTGGAGAAGCATCTGACTGTCAGTATGAGGTAGCGTGGCAGTGCATGGAAGAAAAGTAAAGGCAGTGAGTGATGCTCTCTCTCTCTCCCTCCCTCTCTCTCTTTCTTTCTCTCAGTCTTAGCTCTGGAGGCAGACTGTGTTTACGCTCATCCCTCAGGCCATTTGTTTGTAGCACTTCCTTGGCCCAGAGCGGCATGCATAATGCAGGAATGAAAATGTTAACAGTGGCAAATAAAATCGGCAAGGTGCCCCCACAAATCAGGGCAGTTTAGGAGCACATTTAATCATCCATGCATTGGGGAGGTGCTGCGATTTATTGTGGCATTTCCAAGAAGATCAGGACCCCATTTTTTCCAGGGCTGTCCCAAGCCATTCTGCTTCTGCCTCCCACCCCTGTAGACCCACAGTGAGAAAGATCTGCTCGGTCACTGTGGGATCTATACGGGTGCAAAAAACATCACAGGAACACCAAATTATTGTTTTTCATAAAGTGCTTAAAAATATCAGACAATTAACCTTAAGGAGTAAAACTCACATCTCCAGTCTTACTTAGAAAATAACAGCAGAGTCTCACCTGAAAGCTGTCAAAATCTCAAACAGCAGTAATACAAGCCCAGATTTTATTTAATGTTTAAATAATATGGATATATGATAATCGCATTAGAATTTTAATGCTAAAAAGCAATTCTAAGTAACAATGTTTAAAAAAAGTGTGTTATGTGTTTTCAAAATGTACAAAATATATTAACAAGTGTGATTTGAAACTATCAAAAATAATCATTATAAATAAAACGAAATAATAATGATCGAGAAAAAAATTATTTTAAAAAATGATAAAACCAAGATAACTAAACCACGACATTTTCACACCATGACATCCCAAACGGCAACTGAGGAAACAAACGAGCCACTGAGCCATATGGTGTGAGACAAATAAATGATTTAAACATTTCATGTGTGGGGTGTGCGAGCGACCCCAGAAATACCAACACAGAGTGATTCATATTTAACCCTAGTAATCAGGACCTGAGGCGGAGTTTGGGGAGAGCGAGATACGCCAGCCTGGCTCTAACTAAATTGAAGACCACTTTGGCATTCAAAAGGGGAGGACTGGCAACTGTCTGTGGGCCAGAACTCCTCATAGCGATACAATCGCCAGCGCCTTTCAGCGCTTCCTGTGGAACAGACAGACTAATCGAATAAGCCGGGGCAAGAGCGGGCTGAGCTTTTAGCCCAGAAGCTCCCCCCACCACCCGCTCATGTCCAGCCACTGTTAAAACTAACCCCTGCCCCACCTCCACCGCAGCCAGAGTCTTATTTTCTCCCCTTCAGGGGCGCTCTGTACAGCTTAAGTCATCATTGTTTGAGTCTTTAGACTTGGTGGGGCACCCAAGAGCTGGTGGCAAGGTTACAGCCAGGCGGACGAGCGAGCCACTCATATTCTGCCAAGCCGGCGAAAAACTTGCAGAGGGAGGGCTAGGAGAGAGCGAGAGAAAGGGGTGGTGGGGGTGGGGGGCATCGCAACTACGCTGACGGGGCAGCCGTCACCTCGCTGCAGCCGTAAAGAATGATGCACCCAGACAGCATTAGAGAACCAGGCGAGATGAGGAGGAAAAGGAGGAGGACAGGGCCGGAGAGCAGCACCTCCCCTACAGCAACACTCAGGCCATCAACAACATCATATTCACATTTCAAATCTGCAGCTCTCCACACAAAGATGACCATATTCATGTTTAAAAATCCCATATTGTTCTTGTGATTGTTCTACTCTGATACCCTAAAGGAATTCTGATCTTTTTCCAATCCTTCTTTGTTTCTTAGAATTCAACTTTTTTTTTAATTACACATAAAACATTTTCTAAAACAATTCAGTCATATGATATAATAAATGTGATGAAGGCTGTGTGAAGGATGTGAAGCCGGCTTCTGACACTTGCAATATACAGTGAGCTCCAGTTCTGTTGGTTCCATTCACAGATAGGAACGCTGTCCGTTCACAGATAGGAACACTGAAAGATGTTTGGGGGGGGGGGGTTCACGCAGGTCATTCTACCCACCCAGGGAGAAAGTCGACAATTTGGCTCTCTCAGCTGAGCCACTGTATTGGTTGTGACTGATATGTGTTAATGACCTCTTTCTGACTGGCTGCCATGTATTGTTTCTCATTAAAAATCAACCAGTTGTGAAACACTCCTTATGACTTCAACATGAATGGATTGATCTAAATAGCTGTAGGCAGAACAAGTGGATATCTGTGTTGTTTTTCTGACACAAAACATTGTATAGGGAGGAAACTGGGGAGCACATTTTGTCATCATGTAATAATGTTTGAATACTATATCAAATACTAATTTAAAATTGCTTTTCTATCATTTAGGCCCTATAAAGCTTGGTCGATAGGGATTATATCTGTTTGAGATAGAACATAATTTAAAAGCTTTCAGTAATACAACAAATACAGCCTAAACATGTTCATTCAGTAGATCTAATATTTACAGTGTCTGAAACCGTTCTGCAGACCCCGCTCACAAATGCATTTTTTGATAATAAGTGTTGGGATATCGGGCAGCTTTACAGAATGTCAGCAAAAAATCCTATTCAGCCCACACCCATGAGAAACTGTCGTGCAAACTTTAGTTTGTTGCCAAAATACTAAAACTCAGAGGGAGTTATTAATTTTTTATAGATCTCTAGTTTGTATGCAAGTGAAAGGTCACAATCGTAGATGGAGAGAGTAATTTCCATAGTAGTCTGAAAGAAATTATTTATATCTATATGTATATATACCTTTTTTGGAGCTGAGATCATTGACAAACTGATGAAAGGACAATGAAGTACAGAGCAGAACATCTGTAAACTGCGATTGTACAACATGAGTCCACTTAAAACATTCTGGCAGACATATGTTGCTGTGCATTCATTTTTCTTTTCTTTCTTCTATTAAAACTGTAGCCTTTAATAATAGCTAATGGACCACAAACTGAGGTCTGGCTTCCAATATTGTGCAATACTTCCAACTATATTTAAAAAGTGCAGTTTGTTTGACTTTTTAATAAAACAAATTAGCGACCTGACTTAGGTGATAAAGAGCCTGGAGGAGTGGTGGTGCACAGGCTCTTATTAAACATCTGGAGAGGATGGATGAATCCTGTCTGAAACAAGAGCTGATGTTCTGCAGTCCCGTTCCACACCTGGACCTAACAGCCGCACACAGTCCGGGTTCTTCCAGCCGCCCCCGGCACTGCGAAAAATTTGTTAGACTTACACCACTGCTGTCTTTCAGCTTATTTCTTTTGGCAGCAATTGTGTTGAAATATCTGAAAAGGCAAAGTGCTGCTTGTTTCAGTGCAGGGCCGGGTAAAATGCTGCTTTGTGTCTTTTTTGTCCACATTCTCTGGGGGAAAAAAGGAGCCGCTCTGACTCATCTAACTGCCATTTCTGACAGACAGCAAAAAAAAAAAAAAAACGCTTTTATGTACAGTAAACATTAAGTGCCATAGAAACCATTCTTGCACGAAAACCAGGTAGTTTGGTTTTAGACATATTGATGGGAAAGCTATGAAAATTGCATGGCTAGACTTAAACTTTTGTTACACTGGGCATATATCTCGCTAATCTCCAGTAGTGCTCGGTTCAATTAAAGTGATTTCATGTTGGTCCTCATAACAGGATACTCATCCTCACCATAAATACACAAACATGTCCTCAACTTCCTCAACCACCACCCCCCGGCCTGACAGCCCCACAAAATTTAAAGCATTTGACAATAAAAAGATAAGGAGCACTTTAAAAGATGTTCAAAGTGGTGCAGTGATGTACAGTATGCCATCAGAGTGATTGTCTTACTGATGGGCCACTGAGCCGTTCCTCTCCTCAATGCCCCGTGACTTATAAAAACCACTGGGTTTTAAACAACGCTTAGCTGTTTACTGAGCGCATCAGGACGGACGAGGCAACCGGGATAAGCGAAGAGAGAGGAAAAAAAAAAGAAAAGGTGTCCTAAGTTGTTCCACAATTGCCGTAAATCATGCTCTGTTTATTGCCTCTAATAAGTTGATGCAAGGCCATTTTTCTTGCTGCCCATCGTTCAAACATTTAAGGCATATTTACAAGGAACTTGTTAAAATATTTAATAATATTTAGTGGCAATTTCGGAGCGGCCTGTCAGCGATGAATTTATTCCCCTTAAGTGTTTAAAAAGGCGATGACATGAATAACAAACTGTCAAAATTGCCTCATTTGCATAGACAGGCCATAACTCTGATACCTTGCATTAAAAAAAAAGAGGTTTTTAACAAAACGAGCCATAAAGCCGGCGCTCGGCATGACTGATGGCGCTTGACTCCTGCGCAAAGTCGCGGGGAACGCAGACAGCTTCCTAGCTACAGATGCTGGCGAGATCATGTCAGCTAATAAAGGGACATATATCCTCCGCTTTGACTTATTTATCCCACACGGATGAGCGCAAGATGGAACAGCTCCTATAGGGTGCTTTAATTAATTGTGATAAAAGGCTAATTCGGAAGCTCAGCTCCGCGGCTAAGCCAAAGGATCGTTTCTGCCGCAAATCATCCTCGGATGCCAAGTGTTTTATCCATAACTTTCTCATTTAAAATCAGCAGTACATGCAGCAGTTGTTTACTAGGCTTGTGTACAGCGAAATGAATCTTACTGATCGAGGCCAACCAGCAAGCCAAATTCTCCGACAACAACAGAACACGGCGTCCGCGGCAGAATGGCTGAGCTTTATTCACTTGTCCTCTCGGGTCTGTAAGTCAGTAGTGGAGCCTTTTGACCTGACGGTGGCCTGGCTGGCGTACAGAGAGAAGGGCCCAGTTGACGCTGATTGCAGGGCTATGAGTAGTCTCTCCCCTGTGCCCTCTCAGCGCAACTCTAATTAATAGCCTATTCATCTTCTCTGATCTGAGTCTGCACACGCAGTAATATATGGTTAGTTTGGCGAGCAAGCTATTAAAGTGCAATAACCAAGTGCAGGCACTCGATTTGGAAGAGTAGCACCTTCTTACCATGGAGGAGAAACAATTAATTTGTTTGATGATCCTCTGTAGCCAATCGCTTCCCTGAATTTGCTAAGGGCCTGGAAACATTCACGGCGCTGGGACTGGTACTTTTCGGGCAAGGTTTTTCTTACACAGGCTTAGTCCATGCAGTTCTCTTCTAATACACATTAAACTCTAGAAAATACTCTAAGAATGACAGTCTCAACTACCAACAGATACCCTCACTCCAGTCGTATCGGCACTATTAGGACTGGCAACTGACAGTTTATTTGCATTTATAGCTTTTGCACAAAGTTGACCCCTTTATCCAATATAATATAAATGCTGTATATAATATAAACCTATAAAATGCAGTAAAACAAAGTGCAGGGACTAGATAGTGACTCATCATGAAAAATCCACTTTATTCAATTTGATTATTTCAAAATTATGCTTACGAATACAATAATTCCACATACAGTGAAGTAAATAATTATTGGATTCCCTGCTGAATTTGTTTACTTCCAAAAAAATGAACAGTCTCTAAATTGTGAGTTAGTTTCATTTTTATGGAGAGAGACAGAATATAACAAAAAAAAGTTACATAAACGTTATTCAATGATTGTATGTATCACTGTATGTGAGCCCTAGAATAAGATTATTGTAATTATCATACTTTTATGAAAAATAATTTATAATTTTTTTTGTTGTAACAATTATTGTTTATACTATTAATATAAAGATTTTATAAACACAAGAAAATGCTTGAGGCTGAGTGTTAGAGTGAATATATCTCCATTTGTTTAATGTAATGTACGGCCTCTATATTGTGTCTTATTGCTTTCATCCAGTGTATTTGATTCTAACATTCCAAAATCAGTGTGGGTGAATGAATGCCTTCAGAAAGATGCACCAGAGCACACCAATGCTGTTAACACTACTATACTAAAAGCAGTATTATCCCTTTTTTCCCAATTAAAGGAGGATTTTGGAGTTCCATGCCAACAGGATCACCTGGTGCTTGATATACTGGCCATCATTTCTGTGTCTATGTCAAATATCCTGGAGGTATAAGCAAGGGTGTGGCTCTTGTATGCAGAGCTACCGTGCAAAGCGGACAATTATTTTGGCATTACATCCCATAATATCCTGTCTTACTGGGATCCCAAAAACTCACAACAAACTGGCAACTAACCAAGTGAGTCAACGAAAGATAATACAAACAAGACGTGGTCAAATCGAGCACACCTTTGTTACCAGCTCCAAAAACATCCACCAGTTATTTTGAGGTTTTTTTCCCCCCCAAGTGCAAAAATCCACACCTTCCAAAGCTGGCGCATTCTTTAAGAACACGAATAAATGATTACTTGAGCATCCATTGTGTTAACCTTTATTCTCTTCCTGTTAACCATGACAACCTTCTTGCCGACTTCCCTTTATTGGAGGGAAACAAAAGAAAAACCCTTGCATGAATAATAATCTGCTTGGTATTTCGTGATTATGGAAAAATGAAAAATTCAGACGACCCAGGAATCAGCTTGGGCCTATGCCTTGCCTCTCAAGCAAAACCTTTTAAACCCATTATTCTTTTTGCTAGAACTAATAACGTTTTTGTCTCTGCAGCTTAAGACACTAATTGACTAGTTTTTTTGGAGGATAGCCCAGATGGAAAAATAAGTACCCCTTAAAGACCCTACATCCAGCTCCTCTTTCCACAGCTTTAGCTTTCTTATTAATTAAACTTTCACCAAGTCAGAGCTCTTTTTCATAAAAAGAAAACAAAATGATAACACCTCCTTCAAAAGAGTCTAGCTATTGCTCAAGAAGGTACAAAATTCATTTCCATAAAAAAAACATTTGTTATCTCAAATGTACGTACAAAGTGCATCTCATGGTTGCCAAAACAAAACCTCCTATCTCTGAAATGAAGGTAAAAAGCCATTAACAGAGTGCACTTTCATTTTATATTAACAGTTCAAATGATGTAAAGTGGGGGTTTCAAATGGTTAAAAAGTGAAGTGATGAAAAGTTTAGTACATAATCCTTACCAAAATCTATCCAAAATTCTGACACTCTATAACTGAAATCAGGATTTGGCAGCAGGTTATAGATGTTTAAAGAAAGAAAATTCTACATTGTCATTTGTTTAAGATGTAAACCAAGTTACTGATATGAAAAACAGCATTCAGACCACTTGTAGCCATGATCTTAATAGGAACCAGAAAATCAACACGTTTGATGATTCTAATCAATATCTTGTGTTTTACATGAAAGGCCTAAGGGTGCTCTGCTAAATATCTGAGATGGCTTCCAAAAAACATATATACCGTAAATTCTGGACTATAAGTAGCAATTTTTTTCCCAAAAAATGAACCTTGTGGCGAATAATCAGGTGCGGCTAATATATATATATTTTTTTTTCATGGCACCAAAAACATTTTGCCTCGTGACCAGACCCGCCGCCAGCCACGGATTTGCAGACAGACCTTTGAGGCTGCACACATTTTATAGGTTCTATTCGGAGTGATATGTTTTATGTGCTTCTCACCCGCATCTGTGACGAGTGTTTAGGCAGCTTAAACTCCCGGACCAATCCTGGATGTCTATTCCCCACAGCCCTCACGGCCCCCTAAGGCCCACCCGTGACGAAGATGAGGAAGATGAAGAAGGCGATTCATGTTTTTCCTGGGAGCCTGCAGTATATATACCGTGTATATTTTTACCGGTTGTTTGGAAATGGAATTTTGTTCGTGCATTGTTCATTAAAAAAGCATAAGCAACATAATTTGTATGTTACAAAACATTTGTGAGTCACATGCATCTTATAATCCGGTGCGGATTGTACAAGTACAAAATTGATTTTCTTTCTAAAATTAGAGCATGCGGTTTTTAATAAGGTGCGCTCTGTAGTCCAGAGTGTGCTTTAAATTCATTCATGCTCTCTCTCTCTCACTATACATATATATATATATAGGGTTGTGAATTTAACTCGTTAATTAGATTAATTAACCACAGAAAATATAACGCGTTCATATTTTTAACGCAATTAACGCTTTACGTCATCTTCCTGGTCAAAATTTTGCCCATCGGGAAAGTGTGTGGCAGTGGAGAATGCGGTCATAGTGTCTGTAGGAGAGCTGTTGGGGCTAGAGGCAGCAGGAGAGGGAAAACTGAGCTGGAAGTAGACACATTAGCTTTCTCTAACCAGACCTTCAGAGGGGCGGAGTCTCAGCGCTGTGGGCGGAGTGTGTGTGAGGGAGCTGGGAGACGTAGTTTATCAGAATTTACAACTGTCATATACTGTAACCTAATTCATAGGTTTGGTCCAGTCAGTGATAAAAATGTCATAACCATTGTGCCCCAAGTTATAGGCTTGTATTTTATTAACATTTTATTTTTATTTTCAGATTTACCTTACAAGACAGATGTATTAACATTACAAGACAGATGTATGTTTTGGATAGTGGATTTGGATAGTAAATATCATGATTTGTTATGTTATATATATTTGCACAGTCACAGTGCTCGGTCCAAAATTTGATTGGCTTCTCTACCAAGAAAATTTTACCATAAAAACCCTGAATGACTTTGTTAACATCTGAGTGTTCAGAGTTGAAAAATCGGCAGAATTCCCAGGTCAAAGCATTCTTCCAATTAAACAAATGTGTGTGCTCACAAACAAACTGTGAAATATACAGCTGATGTGTGTGAAAGTGTTTGCCGCCGGCCGGCGGTTGAGGCGGGGTGTGCCACGGCCTTATCAGGCTGGCATGATCCGTCATCCACTTCATCGATTCATTCATTTACATTGCACTATCAGCCTGAGGACAATATTTGCAAATCAATGTCACGTGACATAAGTTGTTGATCCTGGTGTTTGGGACACCGTTGACTAGCCTCCTGCTAACACAGCAACTAAGCTGCGCCCCTTTTAGAATCATGGGTAAAGAACAGAAGAAACCTCAATAAATAGATGTTACATGACTGACAATGTCAACCAGCCAGAAGAGCCTCGACAGCAGCCAATCAATGCGTTGGCACTGTGGGAGGTGTAGTCATGCTCAAAATGAGCTACACATTTTCAGCTGAGGCCAAACACGTGTCTTTCCTGTCTGTCTCCATACATACTGTATAACACTATCACAAGACCGAAATAGACCGGCTGAAGAGCAGGCTGACCCATGGAAGGTCTGGAATGTGGATTTAAAAGAGACTGACAGTAGAGGCTGTTTCTGGGTTTCAAACACCCAATAAAACTAGCTGCTTATTTTCTGCTGTGTAAAAGCAATGAGGCATTCTCATATGAAAAGCAATCAGCATTCGGAAGCAAACTGAGTCATAAAACAAGCAAAAATACTTCTTAAAGCTCACTTTGTCTGCTTCACCCAGTGTGACACTTTTTTAATGTTTTTGTCAAGCTGGCATGTTCTATGAGTAAAAGGACAGGTTATGTTGACAAAATGTACTTCCCCACCCATATTCTTCTCCACCCTAGTTAAATACTGCAGTCTGTTGGGGTGCGGTTACAAAATAAACACCAAAAATGTATTTGTACATTCTTTTTTTTCCATTTTCCCATAATGGACTGATCACATGGTGGAGCCTAATTGTGGTTGGCATGGTTCAGTAGACACAGTCCAGGCCTAACCTGCTCACAGAGAAACTCTAGCTCTCACCACAAGGCCTCAATCTCCTTTCATTTCCAGTACACCATGAAATCTAAATGAAGGGCAAGAGACTTAATTAAGCATTTATCACATCGAGAATTTCATAGGACCACATTTGTGGGTTTGGACTTACAGAGAACAATGAAGGATCAAAATTGCTAACACAACCACCTACTGTTAGTAGTCTAATATAGTTCATCTTATTACAGGTCTGTAATATTTTGTACAGTACCTATCAAGGGGTTTGAATTAATTGTTCCAAATGTAAAGCTTGTCAAATGACAGCTATTAGTGTGAACCAAGACCAACAGCTAAGACCAGACGGATAAGACATCAGCTAAATTGCCTGTTGACCGAAAGGATGATGAATGGGAACAGTTTTATAAGATACTAATGGCCTTTTGCAGACATAGCTGCTATAATTACTGCTTAATCGCAGCATTCATGATGGAATATTTCTGTTAAAACGTAAGATAAACACAAAGTTGGGAGACAAAGGGGAATGGCAGGCATTCAGTTCTGAATTCTTGATGGAAAAAGAAGCAGGCAGGCAGGCTTTCGGGCCAAAAAGAGCGGAAACAGAAATCTCATTTCATAAGAATCACCCTTTCCAGGCATTCTGCATGACAAACAGCTCCGACCCGTTCCCTAATTTTTCCCTCAGTTATCTGTTTTCCGCTAACGAGACGTCACTAATATGTTCTGGAATGCCGGGTGAATGGGCAATTTGATTGGCTACAAGGAACTTAATGATGTATACCAAATGTGTGAGGACAGCTTCTTAGCGCACAGATTTTTTTTTTCCTCTCCCCTCTCCTTTCGTTTTGGTGAGCAAACGTGCTTGTTGACAAGATTTTCTAAAAGAGTTCGCCATTTCGAGCAGGCTTTAATCTCAAATTAGGAGTGATGAATCATTTCCAGGGTGCCACCTCCTTTTACCAATCTAACAGCCTCCTGTTTGTTAGATTGTGCATTTTCCCTCAGTTAGTTAAATCGCGAGGACATGTGCGAGAGAGGCGGCATAATTAAAAGAAAAACTGTTTTCTCTCCTCTCTCTGCAAACGCACGGCTGATTGTATACCTGTGTTCCTTTTAACTAATTAAAACAGCAAATCAAATACTGTAAGTTGCCTGTTTACTTAAGCCCATAAGACAATTGAGATGTGGATTTTGTTTTATTGTTCCTCTCTCAACACAGTGTCTTATTCTGACTTAATTTGCACTACTGTGTCTTCCTGAGAGCCATCTACAGTCGCCCTTAAACGGCTCCATTTAAAATGCAATTTGATTAGCTGCCAAATTGCTACCAAGTCTTCGCCACTGCAGCACTGGGATGGGGGGTAAAAATTTAATTAGCATTTGTACATAAAAGAGAGGTCTTTGTCATATTTTGCATGATGCATCCCAGAATGACCAGTGCGCTCAAAAGCTCTGGTGCTCCAGCGAGTTCACGCTAATCGATCTGAAGGGAGTTGACAAAGGAACATGAAAATGAAAGGGGGGGGAGAAAAATGAAACAAAAGCCCAGGGAAGGCCTCGGTGGCGCCGCAAACCCACAGGACCAGGGCATGTTTAAATAATCCAAACTTTTCTTTAATCACAGTTTAGAAAATTGGCTGAGACCTACAGTAGGAGACAGCTGCTGTGCCCCACAGCCATTAATGAGATTCGCTGAGGGTTTCCCCTTAAAATATTTACGCCGTCCCATGGCACAGCAATATTGTCCTAGAACGAGAAGATAAGAGCCGAGGAGGTGTGTTGAAGTTCTCCTAATCAATTTACTAATTACTGGAGCGGCTATAGGAGAAGAGAGGAATCCCTTCTGGCGGAGCTGGATTCTAATAAACGCTGAAAAATTTATTTACTCTGCGCGCCAAGTGGAATTCTGAAGTGGAATTAGCGCAGGAGGCTGATTAAGAGTGGCCAGGCAGCGGCTGTGGTCTTCCTCAAAGGAAAGACAAACCAAAAGAAAGAAAGATGGAAGAAAGAATAGGAGAAAGAGGACAAAACTGTGGCACTGTGATGGACATGCAACACAGCACATATGCTTCAAAATGAGGCCCTACAGCAAAGATACCGAAGCATGACCAGGATTCTCTAACATTATTCATCAAAGGTTTGTAAACGCCCACCTCTTCCACAAAGGTTAGAATTAAAAATATAAACACTTCCTTTATTGTCTAGCAACACCCTTACATATTATAAATCAAAATTATTTTTAATGAACTAACATCACATACTGTATGTAAATGTGCTGTAATATTAGTGCCAGTACTGGTCAGTTTATTCCATAGTCATAATATTAGCTCTCATCTGCCATACAGTTTAAATGAGAACTTTGAAACATATTAGTTTATAAATTATATGTTTATACTCACTCTCTCTTTCTCTGTTGAACTGATCAATCTACACTAGAGTCGTGGGTACCCGGAGCATATCCCAGGGTACACAGGGACTCATCTGGGCCGGAGACCATTAAGGAACACAAACACACCATTCACACACGCATTAAAAAAAACAATTCACCTGATTCACATGTCTGTGGACCGTGGGAGAAACCAGAGAAGGAACCCCATTCCACCATGGGGAGTGATATGAAAGTACTGGATTTCTGGCCAAATAAGGAACTGCCATTTCCATCCACTTGAGAGAACTCCCTCCACCAAACAACATATGGGCGACAAGAACGTTTTTAATGTGGGGGAGACGCAAAGCTCTACTTCTTGGCTGTTGTCCAGGGGCCAGGGGGGTGAGTGGGGGGCACTGCTCTCTACGTCTCAACTAATTATTTAGAAAGTGTGATATGCTATAATGCTTGCGGTGCCCATGACACCATGTCACCAACCTTGGAAGGTTGAAGGCTAGAATGGGTCCAAAGAAGCACCAGTTGATCTTCTGGAACTGCTGCTAACTGGATGTGACTGGGCAGTGTAACACACTTGGAGGAGAGCCCTCATTACCAACAGACACCTGTGCTGGTTAGGACTGGCTGAGTGATGGGGGAGAAGGAGGACCATCCCAATTATTGGAAGCCAAGCCAGCCACGCATGAAGCAGCACAACTGTTTATGGAACTCACAAGCTCCTGATGACTGGGCCAACGCTTAAACAGCAGCTCCACTCAGAATCCACAATGGTTATAATTTAGGCAAAACCTGCTTTTCATACTTGAACACACTTTGAACAAAAAACTGGCTGTTTAAGAAAATTACACGCAAAGAATGAGCAAATATCAAACATTTAATACTAACAAAACCTTTCCAGGTGCAGCACTGTGCAAAAATCAGAAAGCATTCTTTTGTTTATTTAACTTCCTCTGGAGACAACCAACCTCTACTCAGTTATTCATTTCTCAGCACCAGGAAAAAAGCGGTAAATATATTAAAAAGGAAAATGACACAGAGAGATAAACAACCTAATATAACAATTCAGACAGTGAAGGATGAACAGAAACATTCAGGTCTAAAGCCAAATTGGAGCTTAATTTTAACCTATACTTTAAATATGAACATATTAAGTGTTATTGGTGGTCTGAGGGTGCTCCACAATGCCACAGCCAAGAGTTCTTTTCTCTTTATCTTTGTGATAGAAACTATTTTTTTTCCCTGACTTCACCTTCTTTGTGCAAGTGGATTATCTTCTTTCTTATCTCCTCATAAATTTCCTTTGTCCATTTTAGATGTACGTGAGAAAGAAATGTCCATGGCAGCTGAGGTGTGAGCATGTAACTAGTTTGTCTTTAAAAGGGACCATAAGGTCAGCAAGAGCTTTGGGAACATCTTTACGAACACAGCTGTCACTGGTTAAAGCTGTAACTTTAACCTGTTTAAGATTAGAGGGATAGAAAAGTTAAAGTGGCAGGAGAGGCACAAACAAGAGGCTCAAAAGTTAAACACTGATGGAGCTAAAATGTCCCAGAAGTACACTTAGTCGTGTTATTTACAATGTTTTTTGAAAATTCATTTTTGTTTTGACTGGAAATTAGATTTAGCACAGTATTTTTTGTGAAAAGAAAAAAGAAAAGAAACACTGAAATAAAAAATATTAAAAAGGGAAAAGTAGCGACAAAATGTAAGAGGAAAAGACAAGAGAAGTAAGAAAAAGAAAGTATTTTTATGAATCTACTTCATGATAACACAGTTTGTTTTTTTATTTTTACTTGACTGACAAAAAAATACTTTGAAAAAAAGAACAGAACCAAGAAGAAGAGCGAGTGAGTGAGTGAGTGAGTGAGTGAATGAGTGAGTGAGTGAGTGAGTGAGTGAGTGAGTGAGTGAGTGAGTGAGTG
>JBBKCR010000128.1:21938865-21950545 GCA_037577295.1 Ladigesia roloffi | reverse complement strand
GTGTGTGTGTGTGTGTGTGTGTGTGTGTGTGTGTGTGTGTGTGTGTGTGTGTGTGTGTGTGTGTGTGTGTGTGAACGCTTATGTTTTAAATGTTCTAAATTGCAGTGGCACATTTTCACCACCTAGAAAACTTAAAACATCTGCATCTTGGCATTAGTCTAATATAGTTCAACTTTTATCATTTTCCTGCTCGTTCTGAGCCACTGAACATCAACAGCACTAATGAGGCTAACGTGAGCTTGTTTAACACCAGAAACTGAACAGCTCAGGAGCAAATCGAGTGGGAAAATGCCACAGGAGCATTTTGTGCAAGCCTTTACTGACAAGTTTACTGGGACTATGTGTGGTGTCATGCCCACTGGTGTCTTTATGTCTCCTTTAACCTGCAGGATTCATTAGAGGATTGTGTTTACTTTGCTTAAGTGTTAGAGCCTAGATCTAAATACCAAATCTAATCTTGGGGATAAAGCAAAGAAAATTCATAACAATCAGCAACATCTGGTTCTGTTATAAACTACAGGTGGTTCAACTGTTTATTATCAGGAATTAATAATATACTATACAAAAGAAACTGTTAAGCCACTGATATTCTGGAAAGCTTATTGATTCTCATTTCCCAGGGAGAATGGTGTGTGCTTAAACAAAGATTAATACTAGCCTCTATAGAAAAATGTAAAACTGGTGGAGATACTGATTCTAGAGTACCAGAGGGGTAATAAAGGTTCAACAGTGTCAGCTGTCAGACCCCAATTGCTACAATAATCAGAAACTCACAGTGTCAAAATTGTTGGGGGTGGAGTTACCTAGAATTACATACTGTCTTTACTAAAGAAAGATAAATAAGGATTGTAACACTGTAATAGCCAGTCACCTACTGTGGTGTTAAGTGTGTTCAAAAAGGCAACAGATTTTTCATTTCTGAATTTAAATATCTGGTTTTGTCCATTAAAATATTTTTTTATTCATTCAGCAACTTTGGATAATATGAAATCCTGGAAATAAGCTGGTATGTTTTATGTGTTTCTTTAGTCCACACAGCGGGAGGTTATGTGTTATAACACCTTATTTTCAGGATAAAGGTTACATTTCAATACATTCTGCTGAACCATCTATGGCAGAGCTAACCCATGTTTTGCCAAATCATTACGAGATTATAAATTCAAAGATAAGGATCGCTAATTATCAGTGTGTTATTAGCAATATTTTCTCAGATAGTGATTAAAACCTGGTTGTCAATATCAGCCGACATTATCAGTCAACCAATATATTGGTCGAGTCCTAACAGTGATTGACATTAAGGACTGATCGATCATGGCAGGCCAGTAATATTGCTCAAAATAATCATCATATCAGTGAAAATCACACCAGTGAAGGACTCATTTTTGAAAAGTTTATGCTATTTTGCAATATCTCTGCTGTTAGAGGAAAGTTCAAGAACTCCTAGACCATTTCCAGTTTCTTCAGGGCATAAATATAGGGGTAAACACATATGAATTCTCTTTGTCATTCATAAACATGAGTGAAAACAACGAGCTTTCAGATAAAAATTGCCAGAAGGCTGTGAGCTTGTGCAGATCAGGAAACAGCCATAAAAAATAAGAGTCAGTTAAAATTACCATAAGCACAATCAAGGCAATAAAGAAAGTATGGAAAATGTGAGTCGACTGCACCCGTGCACACTGAGAGAGGATGGCAAGAAAGATAAAGAGGAAAATTAAGATCACACTTTAAGAACAGCACGGTTTAATTAAACAAGTTTTTACATTTCAAAATGTACTGTCAGATGCTACCTCCAAGACAAGAAGATTTTTGAAAGAGATCCACGAAAGACTCCCTTTCTAAGAGCAAGCCTTTAAATGAACTACAAGAACTCTGTATGGCAACTTGGAATGCAATTTTGGGATGAGGTCACCTCAGACAAATAGTGAACAAAATACAAGTACCTGATATTCACCGTCAAACATGGCGTTGAGCCATTGTTACTTTGGGGCAGGTATATTGTTATAAGACCTCTCTAAAAACATATCTTGCTCTACCTGAAGGCTCCAGATTTGAAAATAAGTTTACTCTTATGGTACTTATTGAAGAAAGAAGACAGCAAAGACAGGAATATCAAGTGACTGTTATTACTCGGCATGGAGGACTGGTCCAAGATCCCTCAACAAGTGTCCTCCAAGCTTGACAGGCACTACAGAATGCAGTTCACTGCTTTTCTCCTTGATAGATTAGATTAGGTTCACCTAAAATAAAAAATGGGGTGGCATTTTTTTCCCTAAAGAAATTTAAGCGCAAAAATACAAAATAGTATATTACCCATTTGTTCAATCAAAACAAAATCCCTCACTGCATAGTTTAATATAATATAGGGATTTCAGCTCACTTTCATTTTCATTGTTTTAGGTTTGCATACTTGCACTCAAAATAAATGCCTCAAAATAAATTTCCCAATAAACAGATAAACAGATAAGTGTATAAATCTAAAAAAGCACTCCAGTCCTACGGGCACTGAGTTAAATCTGAGCTGCAGAGACAGGATGAGGAGGAAGAAAGGGGAAGTGTGAAATTGTCAGAGGAAGAAAACAAGGGACAGATGGACATGGCCGTGCTTCATAAACACTGAGGCAGACGAGCTCCTGTAAAAGTGCTGGGCCAGTGTGAGATGGCTGGCTGTCCAGATGGAAGCGCACCTTCGGACATGAGCCACATGCCACAACACTCCACACACACGCTGCAGGACGACTGGGACCACCACTGCTACACACACCCCACGGCTCACACACTAATCAACAATTACATATGGCCTGTCGATAATCGGCGAGCAGAGGGAAAGCTGTGATCACTCAATGGCCAAATTTCTCTGACAGGACTGAATGCTATCCAACCAGCTGTTTAATCCGAGTGTTTGTATGGAGGCACGGTTTAGGACAGTAAGCAGAACTGCATGTGTAAAATGCAAAACTGCAACGATACACAGGCACATATGCTGCCGTAATGCTATAAAAGCTGCTCTGCTTAAATGCTGCACATGCCTAGAATGCAAAGATCCCATGTTGTTCAAAATAGGGAGAAAAAATAACAGAGAAAAAAAAGACAGACATGCAAAAGACATTTAGAAGACAAAACATTTCCAGGAGAGGAAACAAATGAATGGGGGGGGGGTTTAGATAAACTGTAGAAAATACGTTGTGTTTACCTTCACTCAGATACCACAAGCATTTTAAATATGAGATGGCTTTCCTCGAATGATTGGTTTAACTGCAGAGACAGAGAAGAGAGAGAGGGGGAAAAAAGAGAGTAATTAATTACTTATGTGAGCCATTGCATGAGAAAGACGATAAACCTGCCTGGTCGCCATGGATATGACATATTTGCTCTGAAAACAACATAATAATTAGCAAAGAAGAAAGATCCAGCGAGAATCGGCAGACCCCAGGGTTTTAAAGAGCCGCTGATCTTTCTCACTCTCTCACATGCTGTAAATTGTGCGCAAACAAACATGTGCAGGTTGCTCATATTTACCAGCCACTTACAATAAAAACTGCATTTACTGGTCTATACACAGCCGTTATATATACGATCTATAGCCAGTGAGCAATAAAAAAAACTGACACATATCTGTGTGGATCTGGGTGAATGTACATTCTTCTCGAGCTGAGACAAACAGAAATAAGTAAGGGTGGCCAGGACACTGGATAAGTGGCATTTTCTAGGACCTCTTATGCCCTAATCTAATCAACAATGCCTCATATGCTTAAAGTAGCCCATAACCACACAGGGGAGACACAACAAGAGTCATCACAGGACTCAGTGTTCATAGGCTCTGGGATTAACCCAAAATCCCTTGCAGGCTTCTCTGCTGCCACGAGAATTACAGAAGACACCAATGTGGGACAGGGGCAACTTTGGCCAGGCTGCAGCAGCCTTTGCAGACAGGTGGCTGGCGTTGAGCACGCTCAGCCGGAACAGAAACTGAGGCACAGTGTGACCGGGTGAGCACACAGGCTGGTGTGGGGTATAGTCTACACCCCTTCAGCCCGTGCATGTGTCCAGGTCACTTTACACTGCCAGAAACCTGCTGCATAACAAACCACTGTCCTGAGCAGCCCTGCTCTTAGGACACCATAGCGTTCAGGTCAGCACTGCACCAGCAGACTCCAGTACTTTGGGGCTGTTTACTGAGATTAACCGGCTCAGTGTCGAATCAGCATCGTATGGATGTATATGCTGAGCTGATCAGATCAGCAACAGGCTTTTCTTTAGACACACACACACACACACACACACACAAATAAATACATTAATGAATAAATGTACAACATTTTATATCTATCTATTCTGATGTATAAATATATATGTATATAAATATGCTGATTAATATTTATAGATATTTAAATTTTACATGTACTAAAAGATAGATTGATAGACAGACAGACAGACAGACAGACAGACAGATAGATAGATAATGGAGTGTGTGCATGAGCGTGCAAAAACTTATTTTCTCCCTTAGTTTCACTTCAGCCCGTGATGCACTCAAAACCAGCGCGAAAATGTCCGAGCCCGGTCTCCCAGTCCGGGTTCAATCAGCACAGCACGGCGGGACAATCTGCTGTCGGACAGGAGAGACCTGGAGAACTGGTGATTGTTTAAACGCGTTAGAAAAGCAGACCGACTGAGTTTACCTTGCGGTGAAAGAGCAGAACCAGCCTGCCACTCACAGAACTGAACTCTGGAGGAGCAGCGCGGCTTCACAGCAGCACAAAGTGCGGCGGTTCATTCAGAGGGGCAAAGTTATCGGCGCGCGTTTTCGTGTTATTATTAACCTTAATGTACATTTTAATAAAAGCATCGCTGCGTGTCGCCGCTCCACTTTCCCCTATACCCTCGCCCAGTCTCCCCGACCCTCAACTACTTCGGTAAGAGTATGAAACAGGTGAGTCTTCTCTTCGCCGGATTGATCAGAGGTTTCGAGCGCGGGTCTAAAATCCTCCACTCCTTCCGAAAACACCTGGCCACGGTTAAAAAGTCGACACGGAGCACTTTTTATTCTGTCAGAGGCGTAGAAGTGATCTGAGTGGATAGTCGAAAATAAAAGTCTTACCTGCGGGGCTACTTCGTCGCTTTTTTCCCAACTTAATAGGAGGAAAGGTTGGGTGAGAAAGGTGGACGCCGAGGGAGCATGCGTGATCAAAGTTGGGTCACTTGCTTTTTTTTCTTTTTTTATTTCTCTCTCTTTTTTATTATTATTGCATTTTCCCCCTATTTCTAACAGACAGGGCGAGCAGCCCGGAAGATGTGCCCTGGAGAGATGAGTGGGAAGAGGAGTGCTTAATTGAATTTCTCTCCGAGCAGAGGGAAAAGCCGGAGCGGACTGCCTTTACCCTGATCCGACAGACCCGTCAGCTGGGCTTTCTTTTCCCACCTGTATTCACAGCGGCCACGCCCACGCGCGCAGTAATTGGCTGGAAGCGTGTCTCTCTCCGCCCTGGGATTTGATATAATTTCGCGGATTGTTTACGAATAAAACTATTGGCCAATCAAAGTGCATGAGGGGCTGGACGCGTCCGAATACGGGTGGGGAAAACCCACTTTACTCGCACCTCAGCATAGGCGTTCCGATTCAGACCTGTTAACCGAAGGATGTCACAGGATGTTAACTTCCCATGTAGTCAGGAAGTTTTGATTTAAATGGCATCTTTTTTTTATTTTAACTTTTTGGAAGGTCTAAAGAATGGTGAAAACGTTCCTCAAAATGTAATTTTGTCATTTTTTGTAGTGGATACATACATATATACATCCACACACACACACACACAATACAGATGAAATCCAGAGGTCAACAAAAAGGACATTATGACAGACGATTTCAGCAATCAGCATTATGATGAACATTTTCACCATTATTCAGACTTCCCATATTGAGCCTTACAGTGGTTTTGAAAAATATCCGTTTCTTTAAGTGTGCACTTTTCACATTTTACATGTGATCATTAATGAAACACAGACAGGGAAGTGAAAGATTTCTGTGAATATTGCTCATTTTGACCTTCAGCACAACCCTGCAATGCTGGGAATTAACTTTTTTATGAGCTTCATGTTCCTATATGAATACACAGATACTGATAAGGAGTGAATTGAAACCACCCTGCAATAACAATCTGCTAATAACATGAATTATGGCATACAAAAATATTCTTGGTTCCCCTTCCACACTTCCTTTTACTTTAAGAGTTATGTGCAGGTAATAATTGTATGTTTTTTTCGCGTGAGAGGCTGTTCCAGAAGCAACTCCCAAGGGACTGAAAGAGAAGTGATAATGTGTTTTAACCCTGAACTTCCCCTTATCTAAATTCTGCAGTCTTGTGAACTATTGACAAACAGATTATTGCCAATTAGCAGTTTTGTGATGAGCCCTGCTCTACATAATAAAGAATCTGAGGTGATCGATTGTGCAGTCAACTAACGGGGCAGGCCACTGATCTGTGTGTGTCACCCAGGGTCAGACTGGACACCGTTTCACAAGTACAGCATAAAGTCAGATGTCATTTAGTTCAAAATTATGCCAAAGTCATGCAAAACGTTCTTGTTTAGCATTCCTGATGTGATCTATACACATGATTATGAAATCATGTATTGAATGCATTTCAGTAAAAACACATTTTAGCAATTACAGCTTTGTGTGTATATCTATAATACTGAAACGCCTTTCTGATGCTAGATAAAACCCCTGTTCAGAAGGTTCTCTATAAATTTCTCTATCATATCAAGGTTCTCTATCATTTCCATGTGAATAGTTTACTAGTAATGTGAAACATACTAATGTCACATGAGCAAAATTAACACATCTTACACATGGAAGAGACTTTAATATAACATTTACTGTCTTTTTCTTTTTTTAATAAAAATTATTTTGCAGAGTCTATACTTGCACAATCCAAGTTTCATTTTTTCCAGTGTGTTCATTCAAGCAAATAAACATACATTTTGCATAAAATGTGCCGAGGACATGCATACTTGTGTGTACATTTTTTTACTATCTTTGAAGATTTGAGCAGCTTGACCAACCAGGGACTCCCAAACTTTGCATGCAACTGACAAAAGCGAGTAATCTGAAGGCCAAATTGTGTTTGTGTGACATATTTTGTTCCTGTGGAAACACATTAGATTTCAGTGCATTGCTTTTATTTGCGAATGCTGATGTGAGTTGTCATAATGACTGGCGGTTTCATTGGAAATTCTCAGAACCATTCTGAATGGCTGGATAACTTGTTATTATCGCCTAATGCTGTTTTAGAAGTGACTCACCTTTAAACCTTTCTCAACATATCAATGGCCTTTTACACTTTGGGTTATTAATGCTGAATAGAGTAATATTTCAGATCTGCTAGTTGATAAATATTACAAGACGTGTTCATAGTTCAAATCCCCATCCTATTATTGCCGGTGGGATACTGTTACAAATCCTACATATTTAATGCTGAGATAGCCCACTGTGTTCAGCAGCACTGCTCATGTTCTGCGGTTCAAACTGTTGGGTTCAACACTTTTAAACACTTGGTTTTAACATCATGTCACAAGAAAGCGCTCCTCCAAGGTAATACAAGACGCTCGCGCACAGGAAGCCTCTGTTCAAATACACGGCTGCTTTCAGTCCTGTCCTACGCAGATGCAGAAACATTACTCTCGTTGTGATAAAATATTGTGGATCGTTTATTGGAAATATTCAACACATTCAAGCGCCTTTCTAGGCAGAGTGACGGAATGCAGATGTTGAACTCTGATCATGCCTCTGATTCTGCATACCCATCAGTCAATTCCCCTGATGTTGCAATACGGTGATACAGAATAATAATGTAGTAAGAAAGGCCAGAAATCAATACATTATTCTGCAGATCACTTGATTCAGTAATGACCAGCACAATTATTGCCATCCATTGATTCATTAGGGCCGCTCTCAAGGGCAGACCCTACAAACCCTGAGCCTACAGCCTCCTCCACCAGTGCCATCTCTAATTATGAAGCATTAAAATCTAATAACAAGGTAGGACAGGGTTAGAGGAGCCATACTGCTAAGCTGAACCACTTAAAGCAATTATTTCCCTTTTTTGTCAATCTGGTCTTTTTTTTTACGATCAAGCCATGATCTCATATTAAGCTCAAATGCATATCAGGGAACATTCGGATAAAATGTTAAAAAGGGGGGTGACCTGGTGTCGTGCCTTTTAGTAGCAGGATTATCATGCAAGTAAGATTCTAGAATGTTGGCTTCTTTTTTGAGCATTACACAGAAGTGAAAAGATGACTCTATTCTCACAGCAGTCTAACCTGAAAGGGAAGGGCGCTCATTTGAACAAAGAGAGAATTTCATTTCAACGAAACTATGCAAAAAAAAAAAAATACTGCCACTCCTACAAGTGAACAATAGAAATTGACAAAACTGATGAATTCCACCTTCAACATCCACATTGACTAGGTGATGAAGCACTGGCCATATGGGCATGTTAACGCGTAAGCATTTTTAACGTAAAGACACCTGCGCCCCAGTCAAGCACAAAACCCTGACGTCGGATTTACTGGATATTAACACCTCTAGCCAGCTGAGCAGAAACATTTTGACCCCTCAGCATCCGGGCGTGTCCACTGCACCGACTGAAAGACCTAAAGAGTCTGTCATAAGAAAGAAAGAAAGAAAGAAAGAAAAGAGGAACACAATAATCAAACACGTTATAGTTTAATTACAGCTTGAGACTAAACCCTAAACCCAGGATCCAAAGAGATTCATTTAAAGGATGGTACTTTTAGAAAACCTTTCTTGCATTTGAGACAAACAAGTGATCATATAATTAAAAACTACACCCTTTATGCATGAAAGACTTTAAAGTAGTGCCCAGTTCATACATGGACACTGAGCTCCAAAAGAGCCTGTTTGGTATTCGCTGTTTTTTGTGATGTCACAAAAACTCTGACACTGGATTCTGAAGTCAAGAGAAACTCACATAACTACAGCAGTTCAGTCTAATGCATTCACATAAATGTTAGAAGAACTGTGTCGACCACGACTTCCTTTTAAACTGAGTACAATACAAGGAAGCCAATCACACTGGAGCTCATTTACATACATCAGTCTGGAAGACATACTAGCAAAGTCGTTTAGTTAAATACTAAGGTGTAGAAAGAAAGTAAAACGGTCAAGAAAAAGAATTACAACTGGTACAGAAAACCACAGGAACCTCCCATGTGGATCTCAGGGAAATACATAAAATAATAGAAAAATATAGGATATGGGGCTTTTAATATAGTCCAAAAGTTGTAGTTCCTGGATGCGTAATGTAGGATTTCCAATTGTTAATGTGATCTCCGTGCTCACAAGCTGAAGGAGCCTCATTTCTCTTCACAGAGGAGAGAAACAGGCAGTAATGAAATGCTGTCCTGAATGAAAAGTAATACTTTCCGCTGTGTAAATACCTGCAGAGATCCCCAAATAACCCAGCCAGAGCTTAATCAAGGGCGACGGTGATACACAGTCACACTGCACGGAAGGACGAGCAACTGGCAATCAACTTAATTAGAAGAGGACCAGTGAAAAAATAAATGTCCTGGAGAAGCAAGCGTCTGTCTACGTGCTGGACGTTAGGGGTGGTGGCAGCTGCCTGTGTTCAGTAAATAAGGAGCAGGAGGAGAGGAGATGGGGGGAAATCTGGCTGAAGAAAGAGAAGTTTAACAGATTGGGCAGCTGTTCCTATTTTATTTACTCAGCGCTGAGTGCATTCCCCATACTTTGCATTATTTCACGAATATGACTGCGTAAACTTTGTGTCAAGGTATGTGACCGATAATGGCATATGAAATGCGTGTTAGATGGAAGTGGTAAATAAGCCATAATGGGGACCCAGAATGGGCTAAGTATGAAACTTTTAAGGCAGAGTCTAGGTCAGGAGCCTGGAGCTTCTCCGAGCATTCAGAGATGTTTTGGAGGGCCATGAATGCAACAATGTGTTTTTTCCATTTCTGCTCAGGCCTAATTTGTGCACAATAACAGGTAGGTGGTCATTTCCTCAATCACTTACACAGGAAATGAAGGTGTGGAGCATTGTTTACACATTAGAATATCACCTAATCAAAACAACAACGCAAACCCACGGGAGGATGGAGACCGCAGTGCCGAGATATTAATACATGCGCAAAGTTGCGTGAGTGCGAATGAACAAATCTCTGAAACTACATTTGGAAGCGGCCCAAGAGCGTGAAACAGGACCCTCAGTCAGTCCACATAATGTGCGGCGCCGTTTCATCAGAATGAGTGTTTCCGAGCTTCTGTTAATGGAGCCAGGCTAATTCCGAGCCTTTATTAGTGCGGCCTACC
The DNA here is from genome assembly GCA_037577295.1 of Ladigesia roloffi. Taxonomy (NCBI): domain Eukaryota; kingdom Metazoa; phylum Chordata; class Actinopteri; order Characiformes; family Alestidae; genus Ladigesia; species Ladigesia roloffi. Next base: position 21,940,185 of record JBBKCR010000128.1, on the reverse strand, counting down.
AACAATACAGCCATATGGCGTTGATAAGATATCTGGGTGCAGAGTTAGAGTCTCATTTTAATAAATTCTTAATCAGCTTGTAGGATACTGAAACAACGCGGTTAATGGAAATCTGTGGAGTCAGCAAGGTCCTCTGCAGTTGTGGTCTTTAATAAGATTTGAGAGGCATTACAACAACACAGCAGTCAATGTCAAGTTGAGCTGCTCCCTCTGTCTGTAAGCACGAGGAGGAGGAGGAAAAAAAGAAAAAGAAAGGAGGGACGGGAGACGAGCGGGTGCGGGCGGAAAGCATGGTCATCTGCTTGAAAAGAGATGGAATGCGATCTCTGGGGGAGAGAGAGTCGGAGGTACCGTATATCACATATCATCTTCGTCTGATCGTTCACGGTTTCTAATTACTGAAGGTGAGGAGGGCCATCATTTTATCGTATTTGTTTTGCATCACTGCAAAAATAGAAAATGAGGTCTTGCAGAGCTGTACCAATTTACTTCATTTCGACCTTGATTAAAAGAAAATTAATTGCCACATCTCTCATTATGTTGTAAGCGGCATTTGATGACTGGAATGGAAAAACAAAAAAAAAAAGAAAGAAAGAAAGAAAGAAAGAAAAAAAAAAGCCAGACAGAGCCTCGCTGGGAGTGCGAGCTCGACCCGCTTGTTCAGGAGACAACACACTCCTCTAATGATGAAAATAAACAGGTCTTTTAACACAAGCATCACAAGACAATGTCAAAGATATTCGTTTTAATATCACAGCCGTTCTCTTCATGGTGCTTAACAGCGTAAGAGACCTTGTAACTTTGCCATTTTGTCTAACACATCCTTTGCAAAACACAATTAAATCTTTGAACCGAGTTGCACTGAGCTTTGTTTAGTTCTGGAGACAAGCCACTGAGCACAACTTTGGTGTTGACTTGCAAAACAGCAAAACATAATGGACAGAAACAGCCACGTACAAGGACTAAAAAAAGGCCTGCATCTTTAAACAATTCACTTCACTATACACCTAAAATACGTCACAGATATTTATTTGGTCATTTATTCATTCTTACAATTGACATTGAATAATAACTAGCTCTACAGTGATGTGTAAAGGTCCTCTGCCCCAGGCAATAGAGGAAAATTATAATCTTCTTCTTTCTTCCTCTTTCGGCTTTTCCCTTCAGGGGTCGCCACAGCGAATCATCTGTCTCCATCTAGTCCTCTCTTCTGCATTCTCTACCCTTACACCAACTATCTTCGTGTCCTCTTTCAGCACATCCATAAAACTCCTTTTCGGTCTTCCTCTCAGCCTCCTGCCTGGTGGCTCCAACTGCAGC
>JBBKCR010000128.1:21872312-21894444 GCA_037577295.1 Ladigesia roloffi | reverse complement strand
AGAGAGAGAGAGAGAGAGTTAGATCTAGATACATATAGATACATACATACATACATACATACATACAAACATACATACAAACATACATACATACATACATTCAGGAATTTTCTGACATATTCTCGGGTCACTGTCGCTGCGTCGGATCAGTTTCAGTAAGTAACGGAAAAAAGTTGCGGAATCCAAAAGACGAAAATACAAGGCCCACTTCCAGTCTGTGTGTATTTTTTAATCATTTTTAATCTTGAATCACAACTGTTTTTTACAACTGTATTTTAAATTGAATTTGCGGTCACTACATCCAGCCCTCTAGCACCACCAACAGGCCAAATGTCAGAATGTTGGATTTTACCAACATTCACAGAGGGTTCCGATCAAAAGTGTTTTGCTGATGCTTTTCATTTCAATGCCGTAATCCCCAAACAATGAGGTCATAACTCAGCTACACTTTGATGTATCAAAACCAGACTTGGCACATGGACTCAGGACCCCATTTTGAAGAAACAATTGTGCATTTTTATAAAGTACAGGCTATTTTTCCCAGACACTAGATGATAACACAATCAGATTTGGCATGATCTTGAGTTGTTCTGAGTTGTCTACCTGGTATCTGTAGTGCTTAGCTCCTCACAGCTAAATGTGAGTCGTGCAGTAGATGGCACAAGACTGTCTAACATATGGTCAGACTGTATTGAACCAAGTCAACTGTTTCAGACTGTTTCAGCCAGTATGCTTTTCTGGGTATGTGGTCTGGGACGTGTGTGTGCAACTCAGCATGTATTCACTGTTCAATTGAGTGCCTTACATGTTTGTGTTACACTGCTTCCATACTCAGTAAATGCAATGATGGCACCTGTTATGCAGCATGTGCTTGTCTTAGTCGTGGTGACAGTTGTTAAAAACATAAAAAGCCGCAGTGCTTCAAAGGGCTCTGGCTGTGGTACCATGCCTTCAGGCAGTAGTTGCCATCATGTTCTGTGATTCTGTTTTCTGCCAGGGCGATCACAGTCACAGAGTCCTATGTGGCAGCGCAGGCTCACACTGCTCCCATTCACCCAGAGGAGCCTCCAATTACAAGAGTTCGTGTACAGGATGTTCCACAGTTAACTGCGTGACTACACGTTTGATTTACATCTGCATACCTACAGATTTCATTTCATAAACAGGAAGCTGTGAACAAATGAAGAAATTCTAGATTTGTCTAGAATGGTGAATATTATGACTGATTGAGTGGTTATTGTTTATTTCCAATTGTTCCTTATGGCCTCAATCTTTAGCCAATTTCCAACTATGCTGCCAAAGCAATAAATAAAAATTGAATCTTGTTTGCTCAACGCCCAGGCAGATCATTTGACAAATGCTGCAAAAACCCCAAAACACTTGAAATATTGTGTATAAAACATCTAAAAGTACATGTGTAGGCAATATGATTATATAAACTGTTACATCGAACTATCTGTATGATTTGTGCATATTCTGATGTTGTCTGTACATAAAGGACACCAACCGAATGCATGTTTTATTACAGAGCATAATTAGTATTTTTAAATGGAGTTTTGTGCAGTGCAGTGTGTGAAACACTTATTTTTTTTCACTCATAATTTCCCATTAATTTTTTTAACATGGCACAACCAACTCTTTTCAATCTGTTCATACAATACAAATTGTGTATTTTAACTCGTTCTTGGTCATCTAAAAACTACTGATAAACAAATAGTCATTATTTTGCCCTTTAATCAACTAATTGTCCTGGTTTGCTGAACAGTTTTTAGACACCTTCTATAATTTACCAGTGGAAACAATGGGTTTTTTATCAAGCCAGACTTTATAACAAACCAACTTTTTTTTATAGGTGCACACCTATAAAATGGCCTGTGGGGAACACGTTTATCATTCACAGTGTCACAATTACCACGCCAATCAAACCATCAATTATAATTGATGAATTTTTAATTAAATGGGCCATTGTAATTTATTAATGACAGCCCTACTTAATCATTACTCTATCACCTTTACTATTGTTATTGCTGTTGTTGTTCATCTTATTATTGGTGTTGGTTGTTAATATTTTAATTGTTATAGTTGTAAATTATTGTTGCGCATAATTAACAATAATTATAAGATACATTTCTGAGTAGCAGATTCATCAGACGCTTGTAAGGTTGTATTGCTCTGTGTGAATCAATGCTGTACTAATAGAGTCAGTTGAGAGGTCAAAAATATTAGGCTGAAGAGGAGACAGGGTTGGCTGAGTGTGTTCTTGATGGAATTTGAGGGGCTTCAGGGACACAGGGTGAGGGTTGAAAGTTCTGTCTGAAACAGGCATAGTCCTCTTCGACGGCAGTTTACTAGTGCTCTCCGAAAACAACAATGATGTCACAGGGTTCCACTTGAACACAGTGTTGAATGTTCTGGTGTGAGAAGGAGCCGCAGTGAACTGTGCTGCTTGGTTATCATGGGTGGTTGTACTAATTCTTGTGCCTGTGGTCGATTTATACGGAACCGATTCATGAGGGAGGTTGACAAATTGTTCAGGGAGGGCACTCACAGACGAACTGGATAGACTTGGTGTGGCCTTGTTTGATTCGCTGGTAATGTATGTGGACACAGTTGGAGCAAATCTCTCCAGAATGTCCCTGTTTTGATAGCCAGTGCTAATGGACATCTGCTCATTTGGCTCACTTGTGTGTGTTGACATGGAGTTCTTACTGTTTAGCCGCTGAGTTACGCTGTTTTCTGGTGAACTGATGCTCCATGGAGACAAAAATGATGCTCTGGGCACGCTAGTTGAAGGGAAATCCTGTAATACACTGCTTAAACCTTCTTCTCTTCCCTGTGATGGTGTTTGGTGGGTCATGGATTCTTTAGTAGGGAGCTGTGGTTCATTTGTGGCTTCTGCATAAGGAAGCATGCGGTAGGAAACATTGTGTTGCTCTGTCTCAGGAGGTTTAGATGTTACTAAAGGTTGAGTTTCTGTCTCTGCTGGAGAAATGTGAAATTTTGAAACAAGTCAGGATCATGGACTCAGCTTACAACCAGAATCAGGTCTTACACTGGCAAAAGCCCCATTGATTACAATCATAATTAAACGTCATACAGCCAAGTCATTTTGAGTGTCTGAAGTCTGCTCTTTCAGTTTTGCACTGGATCTACATGCTAACAGAAAATGCTAGTTAAAATACCCACTAGTTACCCACTAGCTAGAACCATGCAATCACGTCTACATCATCACACATTCTGTAGAAAAGGACAAAATACATTGCATAGCTAAAACCAGTTATCCATATAAAAGCTTTGTTTGTTCGTTTGTCCATTTTAATTAGATAACAGTATGTCATACATTGTCAGAAACTACATGAGCAGGTCTATTTAAGATCAGTTCCACCTTACATGCTAGTCAGCAGGCTTTCAACAATGCTTATCAGTGACTACAGGCATTTGTTCATTGTTAGAAATATCAGCATTACCACATTCCCAATATGCACCATTCAGTATGAGTAAAATGTAACAAATCTCTAAGCATTTCTTGTTTGATCTATATTTGATTTGTCATCGAATGCCTTGTTTAACAGGTACTAACCTAAACAGGGCGATGAGTTCTCCATAGTCCAGAGCATTTTGTTATTTGTCTCTTTAAATGTGAGCACAACATCAATTCTGAGAACAGACTGTTGCAAATTTGCATCCTCTTTATCAGTGCACTTCTGAAAGGGAGAACACAATGTTCACTGTAATAACATGCAAAATGAGAGTGATGGAAACCTGTTTGATAAAAGGCAGGCTCCTTCACCTTTGTTTTTTGAATAAAGACAGTGGGGATAACAAGCTGCACAAAACCACCGGCCTCAGACCATGTAAACGTGTCTGTCTGGTTTACAGACACGCTGCTGACTGACAGGGTCTCATTGCCATATTCTCCTCTCTTAGTCAAACCCATCCGGCGCTTGTATATGTGCAGCAGTGTGTCCTCAGATGAGTGCTGAATCACTGAATTGGAGATAAATACAAAATTAGCATGGACTACATGTTACAAAAGTGTAATTGAACAAAGATGTACCCACCATTTGGGCAGGTGGCCTCCATGCTGTAGGCATAATGTCCACTGACCAACTTCAGGGGTAAAAACTCACTCTCTCTCTGTAGAATCTAAAACACATTACATAGAATTGTCATTTATTTAAAAATATGCACTGAAAAAAATAATAAATTTGATAAAAAGCCTTCAATTTACTTTATCCAAAGAATTACCATGTGAACTTAACCAGGGCCAGGGGTGTGGTGAAGCCTATTCCAGTGGTCGAAAGGCACCAATGCAGGACAGATACACAGCCAAACACATTCACACCTTGGGGCATTTTAGCATCTTCAATTCACCTGATGCTAATGTTTGAGTTGTGAAGTATCCAGTGGAAACCCATACCAACGCAGGGAGGAAGTACAAACTCCACACAGAAAGGAGCTGAACCCAGGCTGTGAGGCAACAGCACTACTCACTGCGCTGGCAAGTTGCCAACATCTTACTCTTTAAAATACTGCTACACCAAGCACTGCAGATATAAACCTGCGCCAAGAAGGCTTAGAAAATATAACACAACTGGCCACTAGATGGCCGATTACACCCAAAAACTTGCACTCTCATGCATCAAGTTTGTCATAAGCAATACAGAAAAGAAGAAACGCAACATTTCAAATAAAACAGTATTTATAAAAGTTCAATTATTCAACTCTCTGGCTGACCTGTACGGGACTGAGCACTGTGTTCCTCCTGCCTTGAACAGTAATATAGGGCTTCTGAATGTCAACATTTACTTGAATGAGACTAGCGTCTTCCAGTGCCACCACCAGACTTCCTCTCAAAGCAAGAGCCCAAGTGAGCTAAGAGGGGGAATAACAGCATTATCAGGAGAATAAAACTACACTTTGTTTCACCTAGTACATGCATACTGATCAATTTGTTATGGATGTTACCTCATTGTTCCAGCTGTCCAGTGGGATCTGCCTGGTAACCTTTAAAAATTCAGTTCAGTTATTGAGTTCAAACAGAGAGAAGACAACTACAGAGAAGTACCATATTGTTTTTCCATTGTTGCTAACAGCATTGTTTGTAGAGGCCCACCTGTATGAAATCAGGGTCGCATTGAATATGTTCTCTGTTAGGTGGTGCTGCCACTACAGGACACTTCATCACGTAATTCTGTGTCCTGGCTCCAAAACGGCTTATTCTCTTCATCAAGTTCAGTGCAATCACATAATGGCCATGCTGGAAAAAAAAAGCAGATTGAATGTTTTTGGTAATTTCACTTAGTAGAGTAGTGAGTCATATTGTCACTGGCCGGAACAAGAACGATAAAAAAGATAATTTGGGATTGTTTGACACTTTACCTGTAACTGCACAAAGCATCCACTGTACATGACTCTAAAAATGAAGTTCCTGTCAGCATCTTTGTGCAGACCAAACCCACATGCAGACAACTGGTGGTTCAGGTTCTCCAGGGACGTAAGAGTGACTGAAGAAGAGGACGGAAATGCATAATTTGTCATTTGTAAGCGATGACAGCCTGTTTGCAATGGTGCTGTCTCACCTGCACACTTCTTCATGCTCACCTTGAATTCTCAAAATAGAAGAAAGCCACTGCCTCAACCCATCAATTCTCGTTCTGTGGATCCATAGTTCCATATATTCAGAGAAGCATTCCACATCTCCTTCTGAATAAAAAAAGATAGCTGTGTGTGAGTGCTCTGCTTTTACTTCTTTTTTCATTCACGTTTGCCCATACTCCTCCCACTTTAATTCCTAGCTCATTCTTGTGTAATAGCAAATGTCCACAGAAATACATCATGTATTAGCTTTAAAAAATTAGATAAACACAGAAAACTATTATTGTTATTGAACAGATGTTCTTAACCTGATGATATTTGGCTACATGTATACTTTAATCCTGAGGAGTAAAGCAGAGATAAGATTATTTACTATTTACTGAATTTGTAAAATATCACTCTATCTACCTTTGCTAAAAGTGTATATGTATTAGCACCATTAGATATGTACATGAAAATAGTCCACAATTCCCATTTCAGTTTATCACTATTTATAGGGCCTGCTATTATATTTTGTTCTAAACTCTGAGTGCAGTGTACTTCAGAGGAGATGAATGTATACTTGATAACAACAGGTGAAGAGAGAACACCCATACTCCCAAAGCTGTGGGGCAAGTGAAACCAGGCATTAAATTATTTACAGACACTTCATAAAGACTTACCAGCAATGCTTGCAGGTGGGCTGTCAATCCAATCTCGCTTGTGAACACGTAAGACATTGCCATTTACAGGCAAAACAAAATACCTGTGTGGCAAAAAGACAGACACAGTAACTAGTATTTCCACCACACACATCCATGATGCTGCGGTCCACATCCACATAACTCTTGTAATCCACTCCCAGGATTTCTATAAACCACAAATGGAGAGCATACTTACAAGGAAAATAGGACCTTCAGGTTCATGGCAGCCACTCAGCATCTGATTCTGGATGCTGAACTCTCCAGGGTTTATAAACTGAAGCATCACCTGTGTTTGACAACAAAAACTCACAGCTCCACGCAAGATACATCATAAAACAGATCACAGGCCAAGACACAAAGAGGCTGGGTAGAAAGGAAGAGAATGGGCTTTGTGCATTACACTGGAGGCTGTTTACATCCACACACTTCTGCATGTTCTGCAGCTTTACGATGAGTAAACACTTTGAGGACTTTCATGTCAAAAACTGTTGTCTTCCTCAACAGCAGGAATGTTAAACAAATGGGATGGTTTCATGTATTTAGAAGTTCTGTCTGCTGTCTGGATTATGAGTTATTAGAAGATCCAGATTTAGGCCTGGTCCTGCAAAAATACAATTACTACCTCAGCTAGACAATGGAAAAAACAACCTGATGTTTAAAATAGGACGTTTTTAGAAAAAAAAAAAAAGTTTGCAGAGTAAACAAAGGCAAGTACGGATAATATTTAAGTTAAAATATTTTACACATTGAAATAATTGGAGAATTAAATTATTATTTTATGTTATCTGTGGTGTAAAATATATAGAGCAGATATAATTGCTGAAATAAAAGTGGATGTATGGAGTAAAAATATACTTAAGTAAACATGAAAAATATAATAGATAAAACATGTTTTATGTAAAAAGCATATAAAGTAACAGGTGAAGTAAAAGTTTATTTGTTTGGTGTGTGATATATTGTTTAATGGCAAAATCAAGTCCAAAGTCAAAATAGCATCAATATCACTGCAGTTAGACCATTTAACAACAACAATAAAAAATTTAATTCACAGGAACTCAAGAAAAAGAAAGAACAGCCTAGCCTTTGAGATTAGTAATGAGAACTTTGATAGTCTAAATTACAGAGGCCTGGTGGTGAGATACTGTATTAAAATAAATGACTGAATGAAAAATTGACTTAATAACGTGAGGGAACAGGATTCTAATGCATGCCAAGATGTGGTCACAACTTAGACTTGGTTGACTTCCAGTAACCTCACACAACTATCAGGAGACAGTTTGTAAGAACAACATAATCTCACAGAGCACTTACATCAGGAGATGAACCACTAAGAAGCAAGGCCCATAATCTGCATTATCGATGCTTTTACATTAAAAATAAGCCCTTTTCATGCCCTGAATACAAACACATTATATAAGACTCAGAGACACAAGATAATTGTAAATAAAATAAATCAAAATAAAATCTAATAACCAATTTTAAATCTAATAAAATAAATATATCAGTGAAAAGTTAGCAACCACAATATAAATATAATATGCCTCATACAGAAATGCCTTGATTTATAGGTAAGTAATGCAGCTGAGTGGAAAAAAATCTTACACAAATGGTGGTTTGGAAAAAGTAATTGCACTATTAGAAGATCAGTAGTAATTAAGAAATAATAAGCAGTATTATGTAATGAAAGGATTGACCAAGTAGTAATATTGCACATGAAGTCTATTGCACATAAGATATTGCAAGTGATAAGTGATTAAGCACTGAAGGAGGAGTCGTCTGATGGCGTTGTGAAGGAAGGAGTTTCTGTATATTAAAACACACATACTTTTAAATGGAGTTGGCCTCCTCCTTTGCAGATGTAGCAGCTTCCACTCGTCTTGGAAGGCTTTCCACAACATTTTGGATTTTTTTTTTATATTTGCCTGTTCGTTCTGCGAATAATTTATGCGGTACATATATGCACCCTACATTGTCATTTGGTTTGGAGTAAAATATTCAAGTATATAATAACCCCTGATTGCTTTTAGGAATTCGTATTCAGCTCCATTTTTATATGTTTCATTGTATTGCGTTCCCAACAGGAGGACAAGATCTAAAAACTGGAGGAGTTGTCTGAGGCGTGTGTTATCTGTATTATAATACAGCACAAGCAGTATAATAATGCTACTGTATCAATAGATTTACTCCAATCTGGATTAATGCTCTCCATCACGCGGCCATGTGAACAAAGCGCCTCGGTCCCCTCGCGGCCTTGCCTGAGCGCGTGCTCCGCGCCGGGCTCTGATTGGCTAACAAGGGTTCGCGAAAAGTACCGGGACGGTTTAAGACGATGTTCGTGTTCGTCCATGTTGGTTTCAGCTCGTTTCAAAGCAAATGCTTAGTTATTCAATATACTTAGAATATAAAACTAGCTTAACTATTTTCCCAAAACGCGTGTGTTCAAAACGTTTGTGATCGTATACTTGGAGGCAAGATCTGTACCCCGAGCGATCCATGCTCCCCCTCCCCCGCGGCTAAGAATGGGATCTTCCGAACGATGACGCCACCAGTTCGACGAGAACGTCGTGGTGGCCATTTTGAAGTAGTGGAAGTTGGAGTCCGGAGGAAAAGGTGGGCGGGTTTGTTGTTTGTGGGTTTTTCTTTGTTTATTGGGGACACTGTTGTGTTAAATCGGAACAGAACGGTTATAAAGTAATTCATAATCTTTAATTTGACTGAGTTGAGCATCCAGGTGTGCTTGTTGAGTGAAAACGGGGGTAAAACCAGCGGGGAGGCCGCTTGTCTGCCATTCATTGATTGGGAAACCGCGGGAGGCGTTTATGGAGAGTAAATACGCAGATCCGTGAGCGGGAGACCAGTGTTCTGTAGATAAAGTGCCACGTGCGGGGTGCGTGTGTTATTTTACAGTGGAAATAAGGTCCACTGTGTTTTCGTTAGTTTGTTGTCGTACTGCTAGCGGGGCTAGCTACATAAATAATTGAGCGCGCGGAGGCTAACTCGCCCCTGCCAGCACAGTGCGAGGAGCGACCCTCTCCTGCAGAGGAAAACATGTCCGAGTGTTATATCCGGGTGGCGGAGGATGAGAACGAGGAGCCGATGGAGATCCCTTCGGAGGAGGACGGCACAGTGCTGCTGTCCACCGTGGCGGCGCAGTTCCCTGGAGCCTGCGGCCTGCGCTACCGGAGCCCCGTGTCTCAGTGCATGCGGGGGGTTCGCCTGGTGGAGGGCGTGCTGCACCCCCCGGACGCGGACTGGGGCAACCTGGTCTACGTGGTCAACTATCCCAAAGGTAACGACATCGTGCAATAGACCATTTATTTTTTTTGCAGTTTCAAGTGAAATGTTTTTGAGCAATATTCTGCTACACAGAACAGACGAGACAATGTCGTTTTCAAGGAGTCAGTATTGGTCCAAGCGAGACTTCATAGTCTACGGGACACTATCCTTCTTGGAGCGATGATATCGGTTAACGCGGGATATCAGTCCAAGCAATACAATATTGTTACAAACAATATAGTGTCCGTCTATACAGAGTAATATTGGTCTAAGCGGGATGATGTGAGTGTAAACCATGTAATATCGAGACGATGTTAGTTTAAAGAAATCAGGATCTGTCAAAATGAGATGATATTATTTTAAGCAAGACAATATCGGCCTAAGTGTGATGTCTCGAGATTTTTTCTATAATTTGTTAATATTATGTCTTATCAATTTTTTGTTGTGCTGAGTATGCTAATGAGACAAGAAATTCCATTGAGATTTTCTTTCTTATCTTTAATTATCTTTAATTATTATTTGTCACTTGTATTTAATTTTCGGAGTTGCGTATGTCTTTGTTTCAGACAACAAAAGAAAAATGGACGAAATGGATGCTGCATCTGCTGTTAAGATTAAGAGAGGTATCCAGAAAACCTCTGACTTGATTGTTCTCGGCCTACCGTGGAAAACATCTGAGCAAGACCTGAAGGACTATTTCAGCACTTTTGGAGAAGTTATAATGGTGCAGGTTAGTAAGCGCCCTCATGGCAGTTTGAAACAGGAAATTTGGACCCCAGTCCAGCACTGCAGAGTATGCTGATTTGAATATGCTTAGTTCAACTAATTGGTCAAATAGTATGTTTATAGTTTAACTGGATGTGTGACATTATTGAAAACATTATGCTGAGCTTAAATACTATGACCGGAGATAGACAAGCCTAGTGTGTCCTGTTAATATTAAAGGGTTAATGATGAGTTTTGCCTTACAGGTTAAGAGAGATGTGAAAACTGGAAACTCCAAAGGATTTGGCTTTGTGAGATTTACAGAGTATGAGACTCAAATTAAAGTCATGTCTCAACGGCATATGATTGATGGAAGGTGGTGTGACTGTAAACTCCCCAACTCAAAGGTATAACCTGTGTGTACAAGAAAGTAAACATTTATATTAATGAACATTAAGAAAGAAAAGGATGTAACTGATAGTGTTTTTGAAAATGCATTTATGAAATGAAATTGTACAAGGGTCGTGAACACTGCATGAATAGAGCTTGTTTTTCTATTAATTGATCTAGTATTTCCTGGAACAGGCGGGGCCAGATGAGCCTATGCGGAGTAGGAAAGTGTTTGTGGGCCGTTGTACTGAGGACATGACTGCCGATGACCTTAGGCAGTTTTTTATGCAGTATGGCGAAGTCACAGATGTCTTCATCCCTAAGCCGTTCCGGGCCTTTGCCTTTGTCACTTTTGCGGATGACCAGGTTGGTTTTTTTTAGCAGTCTTTGTACAGTTTTATGTGCTTTGCGCACTTTTTGTAATGTGGTATCTGTTCCGCTCTCCAGGTGGCCCAGTCTCTGTGTGGTGAGGACCTGATCATAAAGGGGACCAGCGTGCATATCTCCAACGCAGAGCCTAAGCATAACAATAGTAGGCAAATGATGGATCGTGGGCGTTTTGGGGGGTTTGGGCAGGGTTTTGGTAGTAGTCGCAGTTCCAGCAGCAGTGTGAATTTTGGGGCCCTTAGCCTAAACCCAGCCATGATGGCAGCTGCCCAAGCAGCCCTGCAGAGCAGTTGGGGTATGATGGGCATGCTGGCTGGTCAGCAGGGTCAGACGGCTGCCTCTGGCACCACTGCTGCTGGCCAGTCAAGTGGCAGTAGAGATCAGAATTATAGCACAAGTGGTAACTATAACACTACCAGTTCAGCTAGTCTTGGGTGGGGGGCGGGCACTAATTCAGCCTCCGGTAGCGGGTTCAATTCAGGCTTTGGCTCTAGTATGGAGACCAAATCTAGTTGGGGTATGTAAAGAGTTGCTTTTGAAATGTCCTGATTTAAAGATGGTATGGTAAGTATTTTAAGATGTGGGTAGCCAGATCTTATGTCCCTTTTGTTCATAAGGTATTTGCATTATCTTTCTGTTTGGGGTTAACAAAAAGTTATATATAAAACTATAAAAAGTTGAGTGGTTGAATTTGCAAGCGTGGTATGAACACTTAAGTAGAAAATTTGATCTTTGTTTTCATTGATAATTTATTTTGGCTATACCTGATCTCCATATGTTAGAATATTGAGATCTGAAATGTGAATAAGCATTATTATTGTTTCAGGGCCCTTTCAGTCATGCTTAGATATGCTGTTTTTAAAAACCTGATTTGAGTTGTATTATGTGGAGTTGTTTGCATTTTTTGTTTAAAATTTATGGTCAAGCCTTCATAAATCTCTTCTACAGTTCACCACCTCTTTTCCAATTTCCCGGGAAGAAGCCCCTTGTTGGCCGCAATGTTCGAGCGATCTCAGTATCAGTACCCTTCTTCCCATGTGTAAATGCTTTACCATCAAAGAACACAGCTTCACTCTGCATTTACTGTGTTAGACGGTGGGTGTTGTCTTTTTTCCCCTTTTTCATGGATAAAACTTTCCAATATGTATCACTTTGAGAACGAGTGAGATGGTGATGGATTGTTGGTGGTCGAAGAGAGTGAGAGACTGAATGAGCGAACAGACTGAGAGAGAACATGAACGCAAGTGTGAGAAGGGCTGGTTGTGCGATGAAAAAACAAGATGACTGCAGGATGTGAGAAGAACCTGTGTGAGCGAGCGAGTGTGAGCGGCAGCAGCGTGTGTTTTCTGTAGCACCATCTGATGGACATTCGTTGCATCCTTTTTCTCCCCTTAGATCTATCTCCTTTCTTCCCTTTTCTCATATAATCAAGCTTATATAGTTACAGAAAAATATATAAATGTAGTGGAATGTCTAGAAATCTAAGTATGTGTATTCTTGTTATATTACCTGTTGTGAATGCTTGTATGGTGTGTGTGTTCTTTCTCCTCCCTGTTACTTACCTCCAAGTGTGAATATGTGAAGTGGTGGTGTCTGTGAGAAGGCACTGGGGTGTGGGGGTGTGTGGCGGTGAGCGTGTGCTCTGAGTGTCTAAAGAGGGGTGATGTGGCAGTGAAAGTTGAAGAATCCCTATAGAAAGTTTGCATTTTGTTAAGTGTTTTGAATGCATTTTTATGTTTTGTGAATCAAAGGTAACTCCAATAAAGCTAATTTGACTAGGTATTTGACAGTGGCTTATTTTTGATTGCTACAAAAAATTAATTGAATTGCAAAAACTTATTTAATTCGCATGTATAGGGACCTTGGACTCCGCTGGCCCAGGTTTACATCAGAACCCAGAATGAAGTCAGTTTTGGGGAAGCTGAAGACTGGAGTTGGTGTAGTGTTGGTGGCCCCAACACAGTCCAACTGTGGAGATGCTGCTGAATGCCTTATACCTGAAAAGGGACTTCTTCACTTCACTGTAACAGGATCCCTGGAATCCCTATTGAAATTTAAATGGACAATTCCAAATTGGCTGGAGCACACGTCCAAAGAAACCAATCCAAAACAAAGGGCAAAAATATGTTTTTACGGAGAAATGCCTGAACCCCTCAGTCCCAGTTCAAATGATCTTGTTGACACAATTAGACTGTTTTTTTTATGTTACTGACTCATTGTATAATGCTAGACTCATCCATCTTGCTGTTATGTTTGTTATTTGTTAAATCTGTCACAAAAGGCAGGTTAACAGTTGTAATTAAGTGAACAGATTTTACTGAAAGTTGAAGATGCCTTTTTTTTTTATTTCTGTCATGGGTGAAATGTACAGATTGAATGACAGGATTTTGTGAAATGTTTGGGCTGTAATTGGGGTTAGGCAGTGAATGACTAGTAATTCCCAACAGGCCCATAGGAATGGCATCACTGTATTTTTAAATTCCATCCACAAGTCTCATTTTAGTCGTTTAAAGTGTAAAATAAACATCTAATTTTCCAATCAAATTGTGTTTTTATCTATATAGAGTTCTTTCCATTTTAGTTTAGTGATGTATTTGGTTGTGTTTCAGGTTGGTGGAGAAATGGAGAAAATTGACTTGGAAAATTGAGATGCTTCTACTATGCAAGTCATGATGGTGGTTTGTAATGACAATTGAGCCAAGTAAATATATTAAGAAAGATTGTGGAATCTTACTAAGTTTCAGGATGGCTTTCTTTTGCTTGTGTTTCTTTTAGTCTGGTCTTCTGGCAAATATTTTAGATATTTCAATTAAATGATTAGTTGATGGCGAAGAGTTTTCACAAGGTTCAAAGAACTTAAAAGGCTGATAGTAAGAGACCGCTTTTACATCAGTTTTGTGGATGATAAACTAAGACAATTTTAGAGTTTGTCATTTGGTACATTTAGATTTATGAGGTTTATTTAATTAAATCTTAGGTCATACATGGTGCTTATTGCCATACTAGTTTCATATTTCTGTACTTTGTTTTAGTTTACTTAAGTTCCTATTAAAATAATTTCATATGCTTTGGGCATTGATACAATCATTAGGTTTTACTTGTACAGAGGAGGTGAAAAAAGACAAATTAACATGGTAAACTACCAAGTGAAGGTGAAATTAGCCTTGTTTGTAGCCTTTCGTTTTATTTATATTTCTTCAGTGT
The DNA here is from genome assembly GCA_037577295.1 of Ladigesia roloffi. Classification (NCBI taxonomy): domain Eukaryota; kingdom Metazoa; phylum Chordata; class Actinopteri; order Characiformes; family Alestidae; genus Ladigesia; species Ladigesia roloffi. The sequence continues at coordinate 21,880,201 of JBBKCR010000128.1, read as the reverse complement.
CACCACAAAATAAGCACCTGAGAAAGACAAAGGCATTCATGAAATATTTATTAGTTTGTTTTAGGAGTCAGCTATTCAGTTAATGCATTACACAGATCATTAGTTTAACATATCAATTGTATGTCAGTCTTAACATGCAGAGAAGGTCTTCCAGAAGAAGTTCTTGCACGGGGATTTCTCCTGGGCTGGCAGGCCGAAGGCAGACCTCTCGCCCAGTTTACCGCTCAGCAGCTGCTCCAGGTCCAGCGCTCCAAGGTCTTTGAAAGTCATGTTCAGTTCAGCGAGGTCAGACCTAATTTTTATCAGTAGGTCCTTCTGTTCTTGTGTCAAGACCTGAGCAATAGAGATGATGTGAAATGTAACTTGAACTTTCCATGGTGTGATTATTTTTTCAAAACCACATTAAAAAAAACACAGGATTTTGGAAACCAGGGATGGCAGACAATTTACATTCTGTGTGGTTCATCCCCAGTGTAACCCCAAACAAATCAAAACGTCTCGGCTAAAATGTCAAATTGTAGGAATTGAAGTGTCTGCCAAAATGGCTAAGTTGTGCATTTGTGCCGATCTGTTCCATCAGGTGGTTGCTTGGCACACTTAAACATCTAGTACAGAAGAACCAATAATAAACAAAAGATAATCAGCCACATAATTTCCTGAAGAATCCAGGTGCCTCTGCTAATTCTGTGTTGGGTGCACCCTCAACTGTTACACATAACTACACACAGTTTAGATTATGCATACAAGAAAAGCACTGCCAGTGGCATTGTCCAAATATTTTGACAAATTGGACATAGATTACAATGAAAGTGTTTGTTTAATTGGTGGCAAATAGTGTTTACAATGTTCAAGCTACTTAAAAGGTTAACACATATTAGACAAGTTTTACATACATTTTGTGGCTGATAAACCAAGAAACATTTATTATCAATTTAATTTAATAATGTTAAAAAGGAAAGGGCTAATATTTCCAAATGAGTCTGATACAAAGTTTTCCTGGCTTTCCTGGTAAAACTACCCAAAGGTGGAATAGTCAGTGGGGTACAAATCTGTCCAGCATTGGGTGGTAGAACAGTAGAGCTCCACCCACTATTGGGGTTAGTTGAAATGATATATGAAGTCCAGAAGTAATTGGTCCACACTAATGCTCCTGCATAGTGAAGGTATTCAAAATCTATTCTGCATCTGGAGTAAAGCCTCACTAAAACTTTGAACAATGCAGGGATTATATAAATAGGCCTTTTGTAAACATAAAAAATTTGAAAAGCATCACTATCCCCAATGAACATTTCTTTTCAATGTTGCTACATTACAAAAATAAAAACAGATTAAACGTGTGTAGTGATCAATATAGGCGCACATGTCAACAAACCCCGCCCACATTAGAAAGTTTTAACCAGCTATTGTTTATCACAGCTTTGGTAAATGTCAGAAAACATCAGATTATTTGGATCTTTCTGAAGAAATCCGACTACATGCCAGTAGTGATGTGTGAATAGTAGTGGCCTCACCTCGTTGCTTTGTGGCAGTTTGTTCTCTAAGGGCAGTGCGTCTGTGCTGGTTCCGCACCATGCAATCAGCAGTAGAGGCAGCAGACTCAGCAACATCCTCATGATGAACATGCCCCCGTCTGCTCCGCAAGTTTCCCCTCCACCGGACAGAGCCATGCTTTATACAACAGCGCTCACAAGAGCCTCTGACGCAGTGAACAGGTAATGAGCAAAATGATAATATTTAGAATGAAACCCAGAAATAGAAGACCCATTTACATGTGCCTTTATCTGGCACATCAGTGTGATTATATATTCAGGTAATGTAACATTGCAGTCCTGGTCCTTCAATTCAGGTTGATTCAAATATATATGATTGAATAGATGTCTCATGAAGCCAGACTGAGTAGCTCCTTCTGTAATTTTGGTTTGTTTTTACTAATCTAAAGCATTCGGTCAATTGTGTGGTGCATTGACTCTAACATACACATGCTGTCATTTTCCAAATTGGATTCAGTGAAACATGCAGAGAAATAGAAACATGCTTTTAAGATAATAGTATACATACACACACAAGACGAAGGCCTAAGTCATGTCACGGAGGAAACATCTGCAACACGAGGCACCTCAGACTCCACTGTTTTTCACCAGTCCGCCTCTCCCTCAGTGCAGCTCCTGCATAATTGATGAGCAGGAAACAGAAGAGGGTATCCACTTACAGTGCTGGCACACAACAAGCCAAGCACTCCATGATGATTCAGCAGAGCCCACGCATTTTCAATCAAGCTGCTACTATTAGCCTCTGAGTTTGCCTGCATGCTCATTCTGGCATCAAAGCTCATCAGGAGCATGTCATGTTCCTCTCTTCCTCTTTAGTTAAGGGCATGTTCTCGTTCAATGGAGTAATTAGGTCAAGGGCACTACAAATACAAGTGAACCAGACAAAACATTTACTTAAATAAAGATAAAAGAGGAACAGAGTGTCTTTTTAGCTTCAGATCAAATAGCATTTGCGAGAGACTGCAAAACTTCAGTTTCTAGAGTGAATGGTTTGGAATGCGCATTGCTTGTACTTTGTTAATGTAATTGCCCTTCTGGTCTCATGACAACACACTTGATGCACTTAGTGACTCAGTAGATCTAGTCCATGAGGTCATACTGGTACCAGCCTGGAAAGACTACAGCACACAATGCACAACCAGTGGAGGAGGTGATACATTAGGGGTAGTTTGGACCACCACTGAGGTAGCCTTGAGCAAGATACCGCTCCCACACACTGCTTCCTGGGTGCTGTATTCCTGGCTGCCTACTGTCTCACTTGGTGAATGGGTTAAGTGTAGAAAATATTGCAGTGTGTTCATGTTGAATAGGAGGTATAAAGCCTTCCAGCTCTGAGCTGTGAATCTGTGGAACTGTGGGTTTAATTATAAAATTGTTTACGTATTTTGTTTAGGTTTTTGTCCCTCTGTATTCACCCCCCTTGGTATTCTCGCTCTCATTCCCTTACAACCTGGAAATTAAAAGCATTTTAAGTGTATCTTAATTTACACAACACAAATGTATTTTTTTTTGTTTTAAAACATACAAGAACCAAGAAAAAAAGATAACCTGAGCATGCTTAATTCATCACCCCCTCCCAGAATCCATACAACTTTGTAGTGAAATCGTGTGCATTTCCACAAGCTTGTCTTATCTACACATGTGTATTTTTGCCCTTCCTTCAAATTGGATGGATGCTGCTTGTTTACAGCAATTTTTAATCATCCCAGAGATTCTCAGTTGGATTGAGGTCTGGACTTTGACTGGGCCATTCCAGGGCATCTACCTGTTTCTCTTTAAACCACTGGAGTGTTGCTAGCAGTGTGTTTAGGGTTGTTGTCTTTCTGGAAGGTGAACCTCCATCCCAGTCGCAAATCTCTGGAAGACTTAAACAGATTTCCCTCAGGAATTTCGCTGTATTTTGTGCTATCCATCTTTTCTTCAGTTTTGAACAGTTTTCCAGTCACTGATGGTGAAAAACATCCACACATGATACTGCCCCTACGAGGCTTCAGTGTGGGGATGGTGTTCTCAGCATGTTGAGAGGTGTTAGGTTTGTGCCAGATATAGCGTTGTCCTTCATGGCCAAAAGCTTCTATTTTAGTCTCATCTAACCACAGCTTATTTTCTTGGCCAGTCTTTTATGAGGCCCATCTCTGTGCAGTGTGGAGCTTATAGTGGTTCTATTCAGAGATACACCCATCTCTGCCGTAGAGCCGCCCGGCTAACAACGGGTTTAATGCTGCTCCTTGGGATGTTCAGGGTTTGTGTGGAGAGATCATGCTGTCGCTTGATGGTACCCCCTAGTGCTGTTACACCGGTGTTGACTCTGTGTACATTTACTGAACAAGTGTATATATACTGAGATCATTTGATACTTAGATGTTCAGAGCTGGATCGTATTTAACAAAGTTATTGGCTTTTGAAAATGGTGGCTCTGATTTCATAGGGGGTAAAAATGCATGCAACACTTTTCAGTTTTACATTTATTAGAATTGTTTAAAACACGTTTTTTCCCTTTTTAACTTAATACATCTGTAGTTTGCATTTCAATCTATTTAAATTCCAGGTCGAAAGGTAACAAAAAGGAATGCCATTGGGAGTGAACACTGCTGCAAGGCCCTGTAGTGGCCTAAAGGCATGTAATAGATGTTTACTGTTTAAAATCTACATCAGGGCAGTGGTGTACTGTTATTTGATGAGTGCACACTTCACTTACCTTTGCACCATTGCTTTGTGGTTTCCCAGCTTTTCACCTCCGGAATATAATTTTTTTCTTCATCTAAAGAATAACCAGGGGTCTCCTTCTGATTTTATAGTATTTGCTTTTCTGTTCATGTTAGTATATCCTAGCTATAAATATTTGAGTCTATATGCTAAAAACAGAAGTGGTCTCCAGCCCTGGCTTGGGGGAGGTGTAAGCACTGCATTTTAATGTTTTTGAGGATCTAACTTGCTAACACATGATGTATGACTGAATGACAGGTGAACCCGAGGAGCATGGTGGGGAACCTCAAGGACCAAACGTGTTTATTAAGTTTATCATTACCGACTTTATATAAGCCATAATCAATGTTTGGTGTCTTGGTCATGTTCTTTGTGTGCAATAATGTATTAATCATAAAGGATAAAGAATTTAATATTTTATTACATACCCTAACGGTCCGGGTATCAAGTGCAAGTCCCACGTGGTTATAATTTGCAAATGAGGTCAAAGGTCAATACATATGATATCCTCTTGTAAACAACCTCCTCACCAACAAGAGCTTTTAGTGCCCTCTGCTGGGAGTAGACTTGAATTACAGGTACTAACAGATAATCTCCGTGTACTGTTTACTTACACCAGCTCGAATCCTAGGTGGTTGGAGTCCAGCAGAGTTTCTCTGCCCACACACCCAGTTAAAACAAGTGTGTCTGCAGGTGAATCACCCAACTGGTGGTTGCTGGCCTTCCAGGAGTGGAGCTGGACTTCAGTCAGTAAGTGAACATGTATACCTATAGAGCAGGTGTAGCTGATGAAGTGATCAATAATGTGACAAACATGCCCTAATATCACTAGTTTTGAGTATTCCTGTGTAAAAATAGTGTCATCAATCCTGTTTATCATCAGTAGCAGGCAAAAGAAGAGGACAGAAGCTGATTAAAAAGGGATTGTATTCTTTATTTAGACTAATACAGTGCAACAGGTAACCATAATCCATGGTTAACACTGTGAACTCAGAGGCAAAACATGATGGCAGGCATGACCTCAGCGACACCACCACTTTCACTTCTGATGTTGCAGCTGTGGCACAGAACCCTAGCCCTACTCTACTTACAGAGAATAGAGAGAAAGAGAGAGTATGGAAAACAGTGTACACACTGACTTCAAATTTAACCATAAATAGGACATTACTTCAAAACATCATAAAACCTAGACATTATTTGGGTGGGGCCATATTTCAGTGTTTTAGTGCAGGCGAAACATAATTTGCTCAGTTGCCTTGGTCCCTTGCTCTCTGCTTCCTGCTGGAATTGGAATCCTGATTTAGGCATTGTAGGATGTCGAAGACACATTTCCACCATGGCCTGTCCAGTTAGTGTGGATAAAGTGACCAGGGTTTGAGAGCAACTCATACGTGTGAGCGCCAAAGTAGTCCCTCTGGGCCTGGAAGGTAACAGCAAAAACTTACTGCATGGTTCACACAGAGTTTACCTACTTTTTAAAAAAGGGGATTCTGACATACCAGAGGTATATTAATGTAAAAATACATATGAAATGTAAAGGGTGCAATTCATCTCCTATCGATTTTGGAGGAATACCATTAATTCTTATTCCATGAAAAAATAAATTCTCAGGCTATTTCACAACAAATGTGTTGTTTTTATTGTCTATATTGTACGAGTATAGAGATCATTTGGTCATTGTGTATTTATTTTTAACATGATTATGAATTGGATCAAAGATTTCATGATGTATTATATCAGATTTTGAAACAAACTTGTGAAACCAACTATTTTAACATAAACTATAGACATAAAAAAGTCAGCAGTGTCACCTAAACACCCTGGTCACATCTTTAACCCCCTCCCCCACTGTGGCAGCTCTAGTCTTAATTATGACTATATCCATCAATCACCCTCTGTAATCCCAGTGTAGTGCCAGATGGCCAGTGGAGAAGCATGGTCAGAACTGGACAGATGGGTTTACCTGCAGCAGGTTAGCTGGAAGCATGGCATGTCTGTAGCCATCATAGAAGGACAGTGCTGTAGTGAAGGAAGGCATGGGGATCCCCAGCTGAACTCCTGTACTCACAACCCGCCGCCATGAATCCTACAGAATGGAGCATAATGGGCAGACAATATTACACTATAGTTTACAGTCCTCTGCCTCACTTTATTCTCAGTTAATCAATGCTATAATTACATGTTTTATAATCTTATAAAACTCTGAAATGGCACCATAAAGATATTGAAGATACTGAAAGTATTATCATTAATTATATGTTGTGTATATCCATTTTTATATAACATAATAACCTGATGTAAAAATAACCCACTTGGGTCCATCACTGAACAAATTCACAAGATTCAATTTTAGGAATGGTTTTGAACATCACACACATATAAATGTATATTATATACACACACACACAACAAAGAAATCACCGAGAGGTAGTATGTATAACATTATCCCATCACAGTGACACCTGTCAAGTGGTGGGTGCCAAATACCACAGAGCTACTTCAAAGGTCTTGTGGTCTTCAAGTTTTGACAAGTTACCTGTTTTGATGGCACTATGTTGGACTAAACAATATTCAGCCAGTAGTTTTAATGTTAAAGCTGATTGGTTTATGTGAGTGAGTGTATCTGTATACAGAATTGGTAATTACTCTCAAGCACTCAGTACCATCACTTTAGTTCCTTTGAGTCAGTTTAATTTCTGAACAGCCCTCTGTAGGTGGGCTTGCCACACTTCTTATACCTGGCAGTCCTGTACAGCATTACTGAAGAAGTTGTCCAGGAGCAGATTCTGAAGCTCAGAGTCCCGATCAAAGGCCTCCTTGATCTTTCCCAAGAAAACACTAAAGATACAGAGAGGTCATAATTTTTAGTCATGGTCATTTAAACCTAGGTTCAGTCCTACAGACAATGTCACACATTACCTCATCAAATATTACACAACCAAATTTTCTATTCCTGTAAAATGAAAATTTACCCGGAACTGAAACATGACATCTGCTTCCTCATACATTCTTTCAGTGTTGGGACACTGGGAGGCACTGAATAAGGATGAGTTTCATAACATAACATAAAGCTTGTCTGGCCTGGAGTGTATCCTTACCTTGTGTACCAAATGTAATAAGATAGGTTACATTTTTTATATCCAAGGTGTTGCTTACCTCCGAATGATACAGCCACCTCTCCACATCAGAGCAATGCCTCCGTAGTTGAGAGACCAAATGAACTCTTTAGCTGCTTGGCGCAGGAGCATAAAGCCCTGAGCATAGGAAATGATCTTGGAGGCGTACAGGGCCTGAAAATAAAATATTATAATTCTCTAATTATTGAGAACACACATGCAGTTTATAATAAATCGTTTAAATACACATTTAGTACATTCTACATTTCTGCTGTACAGACTACAGCTTTTTACTGTCAGTTTATTTACCTCTGAATTTATTCCCCCCGACTAAAGATATTCCTAGTCGACTAACACTCCCGCATTTTAGTGATTAGTTGAATAATCGTTCGTTTATGATATTAATATAGTAACTTACTTATAAACAAGGAAAGGTACAGTCCACTGGGCTCGGCTCGGCTCTACCCAACCACTACAACTGGTTGCGCAGCGACCGAGACGCAGCTCGAGCGGAACT
>JBBKCR010000128.1:21846271-21867925 GCA_037577295.1 Ladigesia roloffi | reverse complement strand
TCAAATCTAGCCTACTTTAATGTAGACAGCTATCAAACATTTAAGTAAATTATCCTACATTTCTCATTGATTGTTGATTATATTTTTGAACATAATCTAAAGATTTCTGTTCATTTGTTATAACACCCACACATAAAGTCTCACCATGCTTCTTTGTGTCCACCTGGCATTAAGGAAGGTCCATAGCGTGCCCCCTCCTCTCCTCCACTAACTCCACTGCCCACAAACAGCAGGCCCTTGGCCTTCAAACTCTGGCAACGTCGCTACACAGAAACAAACATGGACAACATTCATATTCATTACTGTGAGTACAATCTTCAATTTATGTGCTTCCCCTGTTTCCCTGAACTTACTGTGGTGTCTCTGTATTCAGAATTGCCCCCATCGATGATGATGTCTCCAGGCTGGAGAAGAGGGACCTGTTGAACAGTATGTGAGGGTCATTTCACAGCTGTGGTCGACTGTATCCTGGCATGAGATAAGACACACTCAGAGGGTTATTTACCAGCTTGTCTACGAAGTCATCCACAGCCTGGCCAGCCTTGACGAGGAGTATGATGCGGCGAGGGGTCTTCAATTTAGACACCATGTCCTCGAGAGACTCTGCACCGATCACTTTTGTTCCTTTTGCCTCATTTTTTAAGAAGTCATGCACTTTGGACACGGTTCGGTTGTAGGCACAGACCTGGGTGATGAGCAGAGAGTAAATCAGGTCACCGAAAGTGAACATAATCAAATGCCTCACACACCAAGGAAGTGAAGTTCACATATCAGGTAACTTACAACAAAACCATGATCATTCATATTCAGGATCAGGTTCTGACCCATGACGGCCAAACCGATTAGGGCAATATCCGCTCTGTGCAAGAGAGAAAAGCAGAAGTTAGGCAACGAGAAGACAGGAAAATTACCACTTATAAACTATCCTCAGTAAGTCAGCTCGTAGTGTCAGTAAAAGTGTTTTCTACTGTATTATACAGCTGTCTACAAGACTGTAGGAGTGGCATCTATAAATTAGTTCATTTCGGTAACTCCTATGAAAACGTCCTAAAGACTCATCTGTACAGAGGGGCCCTCCTAATGCACTTGCATTACTCTTACATAAAGATTTATCACTTAATATCCTCTGGTTCTCACACTGTCCTAAACTTTGAATGTGTCCTCACATATTGGTAGTCGGTATTGATAAAAGCGTCTGCCAAATTAATGTAATGTCAAAAAAAATCTGAGAGTAAAATCCGATGTCTAGATCAGTGGTTTACAGTTCTGTAGATCAAATGCAGACTTGAATTAGACCAGACCCACGTCAGGTATAAGACACTAATGGATGACTCCCTGTACAAAACAGGTAAGGAGAAAGTGACTTGTAAACAGCACTAAAATGTGAGTTCTGCTCTGTAATAGGTAAGTTAGGTTTAAAAGTCCGTGTCTCCCAATTGGCCATGCCAGCAAGGCTAGCTAAGGTTAGCTCAAATTAAATCCACAAAACATGCGGCTTCAGCTCGTTTTTTAGGAATATCATTAATGACAAGCAGCTGACCAACTTTTAAACTTCATAATCAAGACTGATAAACACTCACTGTGCCATGGTTAAAGGAGACTCCTCGGTAAAAGCAGGCGATATCTGTCACACTAGACTTCTCTCGACTTTCTTCCTCCACTTCCTCCTTCAGCCCCAGCACTGGCTTTACTAGGGGCGGGGATCCTGCATGACGCCCACAAGACTTCAACGCACTATTGGTCCATTTCTTCTGAGCCGACAAATCAGAGCAGCGATTGGACTACATTTGTAGACACGCCCTCTCGCTGTATGATCCGTGAATCTTTTGAACAGACCTGAAGCTACGAGGATTCAATAGTAGTCATGTTCACAAAATCAATTCTTTTGAACCGAAAATTTTTTATTCAGTTTACAGAATCGACTCCTTCAAACAGGACTGCAATCATGAAAAGAGCTGTTCATTGTTCAGTTCATACAAAATGAACCATAGTCATGAAAAATCTCGTTTCAGATCACGAAATTAGTCAATTTGGACCTTTATTTTTCCTAAGCAATTGAAGCACTTATTGTCCTATTGAACATTCTCATTATCTTTAAAAACACACAATGTACTATTTATAATATCAGGTAACTTCATGTATTTTAAATAATTTGTGTACCTATATTTTGTACATGCAAATGTTTCTGGAAACGTATACTTGTACCAAATGTTTAGAATTAATGTAGTATTGCACTACTGTTTAATGTTCTTAACTAATGCTAAAACATGTTATATATTTTTATACACAATAGTCTTACCATATGCATTATCATGTTAATTTTTTTAAGTGGGTGCTAATCATTTAATTGGGTGCAATTGTTTTAACATGTAAAATATCACCATGTCAATCACTTACATACTACTGACATTTGCTACGGTCACAGGTTTCACTTAACTGAAAGTTACTAATTAATAATATTTTACACCCAGCATTTGTGTATATAGCATAGTATAATACATATTTAGTCTTCTCTCCTGATTTTTATTGGATTTATTCATACTCAATGTTTTATTTTGCTCTTGTCTATGTGTGTCTTTGCTGTTATAACATAAGCCCCTTTCCTCTGGGATCAATGACTGAGTTTTTATACAGTTCTGACAGAAAATGAACACATTTAAAATATTTTGCAGGCAACATAATTTTTTCAGGATACTCCCCATTTTTCAAAATTTCAGCTGAACCCATTTCCTTTTATAGGCTCTCTTGCCTTTTTAATCAAAGGCCAAGTAAATGAACACAGAAGTGACTGTATAACTTACTAAAAGCTCAAAACTGTCAAATTCTGGGCTAAAAGAAAGACAAGTTGAATGTATCCTGCTAATGCACTGGTTGGACTTTTATTGTTACCTCATTCACTAAACAGTTCAATGGTGCAAGATTACAATACACAGAATTAAGATACCTGCAGTACACATCTAGGCTATACAGCGAATGGATTATAATTATTACAAATACAGGAGACATATTTACAGTTTAATTCAAGCTCCATACAACATGTAATATTTACAAAATAAGTATGAAAATGAAGCCAATCTGACAAATAATGTACAGTGTTAATGCCTTGATGTAGCTAGATGTCTTTAACAAAATGAGTGGGAATGTTATTTTAACAATAAAAGGAGGCCTCTGAGAGGGAATGAAGAACTTTTTTTTTCAAGGCAGCGTGGGAAAATGCATTACAATGAAGAACATCAAACAAACAAACAAAAAAAGATTTAATGGTGTAAGCATAAGCAACGACTAATTTTGGATTATTTCTAAAAATAGATTCCCTGATATTAGAAAATAAATCTAAACAGTAGCCCTCCCTGCATCAGAGTAACTTTTAAGTACAGACCTGGACTCCAACTGTATGAAGTAGTGTTGTTGAATGGTCAGCTAAAAGAAAACAACAAGCAACAAGAAGCACTACAATGGTTCAAGCTCACAATCCAAAAAAAATCCCCAAAAAAGACAGTGAAAATATTTTTTTTCATTTCAGAAAGTGAATATATTTGCCAGTAACATCCCAGAGGTACATTCAAAGTCCACTTTATCCTGTGAACATTTCACACAGTCTGGTCTTACCCCACCTTTTGGTTCATATTTAAGTAAACATCAGAAACCCACTTTAGGCTTTATTTGATCTGCTCGTTATCGTAACCACGTAGAATGTGCAAAGAGCTGCAAACAAATATATACACTGCAAAAGAACAAATAAATGGATTCCACCGTGTTTATATATTAGCAATGTCACATGTGTGAAAATCTTTGCTCTGTCAAGCATTTTTAGTATAATGATGAAGCATCATATCCATTTACTGCCATTGTTACATTTTTAGTCTAATAAGCACATGGTAAAAACTATTTGTGACAAATTTTTTTTACAGATAACAACAAACAGCTAAAATAAATGATCCAACTTCTTTTGCTCAGGCTGGCTGACCTGGGAATGAGATCATTTTAGCTATTTTCATTTATCTGTGGAAAAAAAATCCCAACTATGACAGCCATTGTTAGCCACTGTGTTTAATCTACTGTGGAGAACATAACCTGCTGGTTGTTTGGCCAGAGGCTTGTACATCCACTCTCACATTACACAGCATTTGTGGGAAACAAAGTCTGATTCACAGTAATTCAGATTACTTGTTTCATATTCTAAAAATATGGCATAAAGAGCAAATATTTGCACATTAATAAAGAGGAGTCAGAGCATATCCTGTCCCTTTCCTATGCATCACGAATCAAAACTCTCAAGAAACATCACCGCAGTCAAGCATTAAAAACAAGACCTAATTTCTACTGACAGTGTGGAGACTGAAAGCTCCTTCAGTGGTTAAGCTGTTCTTTTTTGTTTGTGACCTGTTAATGTGCAAAACGCTTAATCAGATAAAAAGAAAAAAAAAGCCCTTCTTACACAACCTTCATCTTCTGTTGTAGCAACTGGTTGTAAAATAAAGATAAGTAGAAAAACAAATAAGTTAAGATAATGAGCATAATAGAGTAAACAATAATTAGTTAAGTTCATGAGTTCACTCCTGTCCTGTAGCAGTTTTCTGAGGAAATGCTAAATAGGCTGCCCACAGTCCCAGTCATTGCAAACTGAGGGATTCCCTGGCCTTAATAAACCACTGTATGATGCAGATTACAATTTAGGGTAAAATACAGTATCAGTACCACTCTCTAGTCACTCTTTCAAACTGCCTAGCAGCAAACCGTTGCCCGTTAAATCCCTCTGGCTAAAAAACCCCACTGTGGTCTTGTAATAAACTGAAGACAATGTAGACATTTCAGGACAAAAGGAATGTCTCGTTTCTTAATGAGGTGCATTGAGCATAGTAATCCTGAAGAGTATGTACAAATGACCTTTTCCTGACACTGACACTTTATCCTGTCAAATATTTTTCCTTTCTTCTTTCCTGTAACATATTTTCTAAAGAACACAGAGCAGGTGAACTGGACATAAAGCTCAGAAAAGTAATGTTCTCTTCTCATACCTTCTTCCCAAGTGCTACATGGTAATGTATCTTTACAAATGGGTACATTTTATCTGCCTCTCATTATACAGATTATTTTTTTATGCCATGCAAACACATTGCGCTATGGCACCCCCAGAAATCACTGGTGTGTTTCAACATGGTAGCTCACTCAAACATGTCTCCATTTAACTTATTCACCCAGTAACACAGTAATTAATACTTATAATCGGGCGGGGTCTCTCCTAGATTTAGTCATACCAAGCAACTTCTTACTTTGATAAAGATAAAATCTGTAGGTCCGTCTCATTCTTTTGAAGTTGGGTCATCTTCTCACTAAAAAAAAACTACTGAGCTAAATTTCTTTCTATGAGAGAAATATTTTGTTCCACTTAGTAATATATTGATGTCTTTTATCTAACTTCACTGGTGTACTTTGTGTGGCTTTGTAAGCAAACTGGTCTTATCCTGAGGACTGCTGCTGCCGCCAAGCTGGAATAATGTACCCGACTCAACAGATAACACTGATAAAGACAGTCTTTACAGATGTGTAGTAACTCAAGAGAGAGAAGAAACTATTCTGAAGAATCGTGCACACACAAATAGACTATTACAACATGCTACTAGAAGAAGGTTCCGTGACAAAGAACGAAAACTTAAGACGGAACTGATCAGAACAAAACTGCGAAAGGCTGGGGGAGAAAGAGAAGAGGGAGAAGGGGAAAGTGGTCTTTTTGGAACTAAAAAGTTCATTTGCTGGAGAGGAGACTTAAGCCACAGGTCTACATACAAGAGAAAACCATCAAGAATCACAAAGATTAATAAGTGTTAACACTTGGTATGTTCAAAGGCTAGGCAAAAGAAACAGAGCGATATCTCTGCACACAGACAAGCCTGTTCAGTTCTTCATCAAACCAGAGCGTCTTCTTGCCAGTTTTGACCTGTAGAGAGAGGACAAAACAAGATGAAGAGTGACAAAGACAGTGTTTAGGTACTGCTAGTGTGAAAATGAATAATAAAAATATTAAATTCTCAGTTTCTTTACAAATGAACTCAAACTGCAGAATAACAGATAGGGCAGTGATGACAGACTACAACCTTCTTTTTCCTGAGAAAATGATATAGTACCTTATTGTTCCTGCAAGCAGCGGATTGAAGGCATATAGCCAATCGTTCATGTCTTTGTCATTGTTGGCTTGGAGCAGAATTCCTCTGTGCTTGGTGCACACCGCAAATGTGTTGGGAGTCTATGAATTCAAACAACACATTTACAAAATTTATGAACACTCTTAATTAAATCCATCCAGTCCATCATATTTTGTGACACAGTCTGGATCATAACTGTTGATGGTGGTTACCTTGAGCATAGCCTGCTGATCTTCACTGTACTCCACCTGAGCTGTGGACAGGTTCAGCACTCCTCTCTCCACTGGGTCTTTGTCACTGTTATAGATGAAGACATATGGTCGGCGCACTACCACAAAGTGCTTTACCCAGGAATTTGAACGAGGCTCCATGAAGCTCAGGTAACCTTTCTTTGACACCACAGACCTAGAAAGGATGACATCAGGAAAGATTTTTTTAAACGCATTAACAACAGTATCTAAACACAATGTTATACTGCCACTATTAATGAAGTCTGTGAAGGGCAATGCCATGGTTCAGAAACCTTGGATCACCCCACCTATACATTCAACATTTTTATTCTCTGTCAGTATGTGGGACAGCACTACTAACCCTGGCCTCATCTCCTCAATATCAGGCACCAGATTAAGGAACTCATGTTTTCCAGCACGGGCCAAGTACGACATCTCCAGGGTGGGTACCATGGGGAAGTTTTCATAGTCAGAGCATGATGGGCTGGAGGCCCGAGAGTTAGCCTCAGGTGTCCTGAAAAAAGACCACAGTTTAGCACAGTGTTCTGCAAGTATGTAAATAATGCGGTTTTGTTGCCTGCAACATATGCTCAACAAACCTGATAAAAACATGAATGTAGTATTGAAATGTACAGTTTTCTAAAAATTAAACAAACAAATAATGGAAGCCAAGACTAAATGCATATCACCGTTTCAAGATCACATTTCCCTTAACGTCGGTGAGAGCCTGTAGTTGTAGCTTTAGTAGAGCTACAAAGCACTCAAGTTAAGACAGTAATAAGTGCGTATCAATCTAACTATTAATTTATCAGTTTTCAAATATTAGTAACAATTTCTTAATGATAAATTTAGACGTTGCAACTGCACTGGTGAAAATACCATGCAGAGAGCATAGACATTTTACAAAGTGTCTGTTTACTTAACACTGTTGTAAAAATGGGTATTAGATTTGACTGAGGAATGTATGATAATCCTTAAGATGGCAGAGCTCTTACTTCTGGTCCACTGAGCTACAGCGGGAGTCTGCCAGAGACGGGCACGTGGAGGAGGGGGTAAGAGTGGCACTGCTTAGGCTTGTGACGGATGGATCCCGATCCATGGGGGAGATATCAGACAACTACCGACAGAAAACACAAGCCAGAAGAAAAACAAAGTGAGCTCCACGGAGTACTTCTAAGATGGCTTACCATGTTTCAAAACAGTCAATTCTACCTTGCAGTCACTTATGCTGTTGCACAGCTGGTTGTATTCACTGTTGAAGGTGTGAGTTAAGAGACGCAGGCACTGAATAGAGAAAAAAAAAAGAAAGACAAACCACAAGTCATGTAAGAGGCATGTTTAATCTCCTAATTTCAAAATAACTTCACCACTACTGAAAAGAAGAGTAGACTTGCTTTATCTCATGCTTACCTTGGTGGCCAGCTCCTTTTCGCGGTCCACGAGGCTCTCGATGTCGGCAGAATCATATCCACTGCTCTCACTGGGCGTGATGGCACTCTCGAAGGTGGTGGAGGAGATCTGAGAGGAGATGCTGGTGGAAGTGCTGAGAGTATCACTGCTCAAGCTGGGAGAAAGAGACTCACTGAGGGACTTTTGAGGTACTGCCTCCCCTAGTTTCTCCCGCAGCAGCAGGAGGTGGCGTGTCTTCTCCACCTGGTATAAGAGATAAGATTACACATGACAGAAGGGTTTTCTAATGGATCATAAATGTCATATTATTGTAAGTAGATTGGATGGTAGGGGTGTAATAACTTCTATTTAGCAGAATATCACAATATTATACTTTGTGATTCTCAAAATCACTATAAACTTTGAATTAATAGTTCACAAGGAAAGATCTGTGGCAGACAGTGGTTTATTTAATTTTGCAAACACATACAACCACAATAACAGTACTTTATTTCATTTATTTGATTTGTATTTTTACAATTCATATGTTGGTATGTTCCTGATTTTCAAACAGTTAAAAACACTATATATTATTGTTTACAATCTTGCAGTATGAGTGACAATATACAATTGTAAACCCTAAAATATGCAACTGTAAGCCCTGTATCATGATATGTATGGTACAGGATTCTTGACTCTCATGAACGAGAGTCAAACAGCATTCTCTTGGGCTTTCTGATATTTTCAGTGGCTAAAAACCATAGAACAACGACTTGTTCCACTTTTATAGAAAAAGAAGTCTGACATTAGTTAGCCTAATGCATTTAAGTGACAATTTATACCTGCACTTCACACAATTCCAGCTGAAAGGAAAGGAAAACTTCCTTTACAGGTTAGTTACATTAGCTTCACAGCTGCAATGCAGAGCTAAAAAGCTAATTTGACACCAAACATGTCTTAGCAGACTGACTTAATTTGGGATAAGGTAAATTTTGTAAAATGGATTTTGAACTGTTAATGTAATATGAATAGTTGTGTAATATGGATTTTTTTTCTTATTTTAATCTTAAATATATCAAATGCCTTTAGTTTGTTGTATTGTTTAAGTCCTAAGCACAACCCTAAGCTATCACCTCATGCAGTTGCTCAAGTTTCTCCAGCTCCCATTGGTGCTCCAAAATCAGGCTGTCTCCTCTAGGCCTCCAGCCAGCAAGGTTCTCTTCACCTCGCACATATGCCACTGACGTGTCTAAAACCTTCCGCCTCCGTCTCTGCATGCCTGGCATAGACATATATCATGTTAAAGATCACAGGCTGAAATAAACACCAACTTCAAACCAAAGAATTACCACAGACCTCCACATGGGTAATCAGTACATGAGAATTTACCTGGGCTTCCTGTGTCAGCCATCTTGCACAAGCTAAGTTCATAGATTCCAGTCACTCTGTTGCTATAAGTGGAAAAACAGATTCAGAGTTGGATAACACCTCAGTAGTAAGTCAACTGAACACATTACAAATGAATTTCAGCGACAGATTCCACCGATAGTGTGTTCTCAAGTATGACATTTTTAAAAAATGTTATTTTCATTTAAAAGTGCAAATGCGAGACCTATTGGAATCACTGTTCTCAAGACTGGATTCACTGTTTTCAATATATTCAAATAATTTTAATTGAAGTCAATTTACCTAACTAACGTTACAAATCATTAGTGGAAAGTTGTAAAAGATGAAATTATGTCAAAATTGATGGACAAAGAGGTAAATGATCCCATAATAACCATGATAGGCCTTTAAAATAAATAACTAAAAATAACAAACATAATGAAATTAAATTATATCCAGGAAGAAACACATTTTTACTGTCAACAATATTACGATCTGGTGTCCAACTCTACACCATGTGCATTTTAAATACACCAATTAATTCCAGAAAAACTATTGTACATGGACATGATGCTCACCAGTCAGGGGTCTTGGAATATCCACTGCCAAAAAGATTCCTCAAAGAGCGTGGAGGAGAGATCTTAGCATCTCTGGAGTAGAACACCATGCAGATGTCTTTGGTGATGATGGCAGGTTGGATGCAGTGATCAAGCTACGAGAAGATAAGAGAACATTACATGAAGTTCAGTTAAAACCCCAGCCTGATCCTGTATTTATTTATTTTGCTTAGACAATGATCTCTGCCATATAATTTAGCATTTGATCATTAAATGTATACAGTATGCTCAAAAAGTTCAAACGAGTACAGCATGCATGGCAGATGGATTAAACTGACCTCCAGGTATGCAGATAGGGTCAAATAAATCTTTTCTCCATATGGAGTGACACGGTTGAGCAGGAGAGAGTTGTGCAGAGAACTGTCCCACACCGCCTCAAAACGATAAAATGTCCTGTAGAGCAGAAAGGAGAGGATCAATCTTTTAGCTAAGGCCACAACAACGTTGATGTGCTGAAAATGGTCAAAAACCCAAATAATATCTGGTCAGTGGTGGTCATATTGGGTTCTCTTTCCAAGTATGGACAGGGTGTGGCTCACAAACGGCTATAGCACAGATGAGCTGCAGTAAGTAACTATAAACCAGCCTATAAACAAAATGAGCAGTAAACATAGCTATTAGGTAGACATACCTAATTAATTGACTCCTAATGACTGTTTAAGTGTATAAACAAAGTAAAAAGGCGTGTAAAGAAATATAAATAATGCAATATGTTTAATATCTTTCAGAGGGAAGAATCTGTAGGATCTTATGTCTATCATCATATCTGTCTCATCCTAAGAGTTAGGGCTGTGCAATATGTCGTAAAATCAATATTTCAATATAAATTGAACATTAGACGGTATATATAGTGGCATATAATTTGATATGTAAATTTAAATGTTACTGTTTTTGAAAGGATAACATATGTCCATTGCTGAACTTACTTTAATGTTTTTTATTCCTGAACAAATGTAGTCTTTACAACCTAATCAGAACAATTTAGGATTAGCTTTATTTTTTGGCATGGATATGGGTAAGGCTGCTTATCAAAATGCTGGGTGTGTGAGAATTTTTGTGTGCGTGTGTCTTATTTCTCTCTCCCTGGCACTTTAAAGGCCATACATCCCAATAATTTTGTCCACTCTAGATTAAAAAAACCGCTTAATAGACTTGTGACGTAATGACGGTCAACTCTTTTTTCTTCCCCACCCTATTTTACAGGAAATATTGTCACATGACCAGCACAGTGCTGCTAAGAATTATTTGCTAGTATAAAATCTGTAGTTTCAACTTTGTGCTACATAATCATGTATTTTTTGCTTGAAAAACCTGCACTTAATGTGCACATTATTGACTCTGGAAACCGATAATACACTATACACCCAACAGATGTAATAGACTGGAACACATTATTGTTGCTTTATGCAGGGAGACAGTTTAAGTGCAGGTAAGAGTGTGTCAGGTCTGTTTTACTGCTCCTGAGATCAGAAGCTGACATGCTCCATCTGAAAAAGTACACGTTGTGTGTGTGTGTGTGTGTGTGTGTGTGTGTGTGTGTGTGTGTGTGTGTGTTTGTAATGAATGCTGGTGACTCAACCTCAAGCTTATGTCCATCATCTGGACTTTCTCAAACAGTCACTCACTCCTACACTTACCCAGCCACTACATGTACAACTCAAACATTCCGCAAATTTACAGACTTAAGTCTTTATTTACATGACTTATAAGATTGTGGCTGTCGAAAAAAAAAAAAAAAACCTATAAATAAGTCACTGATCACTTTAATCAGTGCTGTTTTTAAAATAAGAAAGCAACAATTAGCAATTTATTATCATATTTTGTTTATAAGACTCCTTTTTACTGATGGAAATTTTGTAAACAGACTGATGAATTAATTATTTAAATAATGTCCAGATTACTCACTTATTAATATTCAACACCAAAGGGGAGTTCAGTGTGATAATTATCACTGATTGTTGTCTCTATGACACAGTGAGTGACAGAAATATCTATGTTATCAAAAGTGTAGTTTAAAGAGAAGGAGTGGCTAGGCTTAGGTAGATTGAGGCCCACAGTGAAATGATAAGCTCCTTCATTCTAAATCAAGGCATACAGGCCTATGTCTTCTGATGCATTTACAAATATGAAGCGTTTTTCAAATGGCAATATTAAGAACGTCCCAGGATTTTTTCCACAAATGAATAATGAATAATTACTGATGATGGTACACACCCAGTAACAGAGATGGAAATAACACATACTACACAGAACTTGTACTGAAGTCACTACAGGTGTCTATTTAATTGCAGGAAATACCACACGGCTACTTAAGCAGCTATTTCAATACATTTCATAAAGCCCTTTGCAGAGAAAGTGCTTTATGGTCACATGTAGGTGATACCTAGGAATATCGTTATCAATGCAAAGCCTGTACAAAACCAAGCATCCAGTCACAGCAGCAGCAGGAAGAAAAAAAAAAAGAGAGACAAAAAAAAAAAGCAGAAAGAGTGAGGTGATCAGGACTTATGCAAATCAAACAGCAATGAACCATCAGCAATAAAATTAAAGAGGCAAATAAAAAGATGTGAGCAAATGAACAGAATATACAAGAATGTATGCAACACAAAGTATGAAAGTGAGCACGTTTCCTAATTTGCCATTTCTGTTTTGTCCACCAGATGTCTCTCTAGTTCCAGGGTGCCTTAGCTCTGTCGTCGTGACTCATTTTACACGCATGTAGGAAAAAATTGGGCCAGACAACCAATGTACTTCGTGTTCCCTACAATCTGATTGCTGGCAGAAATTTCAATATAAATGAACATATCTTATAGCAGATCGTATAGCAGTATTACATTTTTATTGCAGTAGAACACCTTTTGTATAGTCAGTGTAGTCTCTGTAATGAACTTGGAAGTAAAAAGAGATATGAAGCACAGCCTACCTGTTTGTGTTATGGGAAGATTTCATGTTTTTGGCTGAGATGATGTTGAGAGAGAGCACTGCATCTGCCGCAGTGTCATCCACTTCTGGTTTGCACCTGATCCGACCTGGAAGAAGCACAAAAATCTCAATTACTCAAAACATCCTCAACAGCACAGGATTTCATATTAGAAAAATTGCACTGTTTAAAGAACTTACCAACCACAAGTTCTCGGACATCCTTCCAGTGGAGCTCACTGCCCTTTTCGTGGATGAGTGTGACTGTGATTCTCCGTTGGATGCCCTGAGGGAAAAACAGGACATTTTCATAGTAAATATGTGTATGATGTACTGTTACTGAAAAATGGACATAAGTTCAGTAGACAGCTAAAACAGGATCAGCAGTTATATTAAACCTTGAAATTGTCCGCTGTATTACAGTCCATTATTAGAAATAGCATGGTTGCTCAACTACATTTAGGTGCGGGAGAACTTACCTGGTGCAGTAGATATGTGCCGTGGCAGGGCAGTCCTCCAGTGTGGTCCACTACTGCTGGGATATACCTTTTAAAAAGACCAAAAAAGTGCCATGTGACAACAATAAAAAGAAAAAAAATGAAGAAGGTTGTTTACAAGCAGTCACAGAGCTGGTTTAGGGAATTAAGAGCTATAACCAGATGTACTCACTCTCCAGTTGGCTCCAGCTCACTGATCTCAAACCAGGCCAGCAGGTCATACTTGCTTACACACTGGCCCAGGTTTGACTTACTGATGGTGTTCAGTTTAGTGGCTGGCACTGCAAAGAGAGGGATTATATTTATTAAAGCTGCGACAAAGTCTGGTGCATCAGCTAGATATGAACCAAGGTCACAGAGTCATTTGTCAGCAGACATACAATCCTGTGTAAACACTCTGGGCTACCTGCATCAAGAAATATGCAAATTAATTTCTATAGGTGTTCCATTTGTTTAAAGCCACATGAATTTGAATATACACAAACAATGCATTTTGATTGTGTTCATATTTCCAAACAACATGTATATGGTTATCTAACAGTTCTGTTTTGACTAATGTGCCTGCTATTAACTGAAATCAAGTGGTGCTGGAGGGAAGATGCCAAGAACAAAGCCTGTGTTCTTTCAACCGTATTCTCCTGACCAATATATTGAAACAAAATCATCATATTTAAAAACAAAACCTCCAATAAATGTTTACTATAATTACACTTTAATTTGAATAGTGTAGTTTTCTTATAGGCACATTACACATGTACTGCTGAGACAAACTATTATTATGGATGCCTAAAACCTTTACACAGTAATTCTACATTAACCACAACAAAAGATTTTAAATTCACTGGTCATACTATTTGGATTTTACAGTTATAAATAGCTCAAAGCACATAATCTCTGTTTTTTTAAATAACTTGTGACAACTAAGAATTGTGTGAATGTTATGTGTGAAAAAAGCCAGGGAGGAATCAATCTATCATAGTTTGCTTTAAGATATGATATTCTCTACCTGGCACTGTATCTATCATTTAACAAGATCGATACAGTATGAGGAGACAGACCATACTGGAGGAAGCAACTCATTTCCTGTGCTACTCTACCCCACCCATAGAGCAGACTGATGCTAAAGTAAATGTGTATGAGACTGGAGGGCACGTGGAAAAATTTGACTTAGGATTTGATTTAGGACGTGATATACTATATCTGGCCAGAAGGATAACTCTACTGCTTTGGCAATTATACAAAAAGCAGATAGTTTTCAAATCACTGCAGAATCAGACCTGCACTATGATGCTAGGGAGGCACAAAAGCAGCTGCCACCGCTACCTGAGCCTGGCAGATTGGGAAGGAAGCTCAAAGGAGGAATAATACACCTAAACAGGGACTCACATTCAGCTACAAAACATGTTCCTTCAGGATTACACAGTGGCTTTCATTCCTTTCTCATCTCACTTCTGACGGTGAGACTAATAAATCCCATGGGAACTGTCTACTTCATAGACACTGTTAACTATTCACTGCTCATTCTACGGAATGAATGAATGCAGACATGGCGTGGAACTGCACTGGTATCTGGGAGGAGCTGGGTGATTGAAGGTCACAAACACTGTTCTACATAATGCTACAGGTCACACTACACTCACAAAGCACAATAAAGTGAGTTTGGTAAACAAAAACTAAAATGTACACAGTTTTCCACTGGAACAGCCAAAACAATTTTAGTGTGAGACATTTGCCTTTTGGTTAAGCTAATGTTGAAGTCTAACAAAACAAACAAATAATGGAAGCAGATGACTAATAATTAGCATCAAGCAAGCTGCATGTCATGTTTCTATGACACAATGTTATGTATAAAAACAACAAATGAATCAGTTTTTCGTTTTTAGAGATTAAAAAGGGCAATTAAATAGAATAAGAGCCTTTTGTGCCAACAGTGAAACTATGCTGTGAACCCCAAGCCATACAACACCATAAACTACATAAGCAAGGCTACTGAATCTTAAGAATTCAGCACAAGGCAGTGTAAGGGAGTGTGTGATTCAGGTATGAAGTGTGTATTGTGTACTGGGATAAACAAGCTTCCATGATGTGTGGATCTTAGGTGTAAGCTCTTGTGCAAAACTATAGAAGCAGTTTTGGCAATTTGGTAGACAAATATGGGATAATGGAAAAATGTGTACATTATATATTTTTTTTACCATATAGCATGCTCACAAGCTCTCTAAATTATACTGGCTGCCTACAGTCCATTGTACCAACCATGGTGTTTGGGCACAGTGAGAGCAGGGCCATTTGGCACAGGGAGGAAAGGGAAGTGGGAGAGCTGATCGGCACCGTCCTCAAGAGTGGCCACGGCCGTGGAGGCCAGCGCATTGGCGTGTTCAGACAGTGTGTCTAGAACTTGGCCGTGCACATAGCCACTCATCAGATATCTGATCAGCTCAATCTTACGGGCATGGTCTGCCAGAGACCATCACCCAAAAGCAAAGATGATACAACACCGAAGTGTGGAGGAGATGCCAAGTTTGAATGGGATGCAAATGAGAAAGAAAGAGAGAAAAAATTAAATAAGAGCAAAATGAGGAAGCATGCAGTAAAAGTTTTATGTGGCAGAAAATTACATGATTTAAAATTTTAAATGTATGCAATATGGGCCAAAGAATACACATAAAAATTTATAGTCAAATCCTTTTGACTACATTATGTGTTCACAGTCATGATTTCTTGGAGAAATAAACCCAACAACTGCATGAAGATCCACTCACATACTGCAGATACTATGTCACATCCAGCTACAGAGCTTTCTTAATCATTCATACCCACACGGAACTACTGACATATTTGTGCAGCACTAAATCTGGCTGCATAGGAAGCTGACAGCTTGTGGCTACAGGTCGATACACTGCACAGACAGATGACATGTCAAAGTTGCAGACCCTCATTTTTTTTTTCTCTAGGCCTTTGCAAGCCAATCGGCATGTCAAAAGAGAGAAGAGATTACACCAAGACAACTACACCTTCCATATACTGTAAAAATCTTAGATTTACTGATTAGAAATTAATTACAAAGTAAATAATGTCTGCATATTATCCTTTGGATTTGTTTTCTTTTTTTCAAGTATCTGCTTAATTATAATTATGAAACATAAAAAAAAACGTTGTTTTATTAATATATATTCAGTTCCACAGAAGATATTAGCAAGGCTCCATTATAGTTTTGGGTCCAGTTCTGGTGCTAGCCGTACCTGGTTTGGAGAGGGGCATTGGTGGCGGGTAATATTTCCTAGAAGGCTGTTGAGGGCTGAAAAAAACCCAGGAAAAATATTTAATCATTACAACATTACTAATTACTACCTCGACAATTATTACAAAATAATTTATTATATATGAATATGAAGAATATGAATTAACATTATGATAATGATAAAATTACCACTTTACAAAATGTATAGTAGCACTCATGATTAGCTGAATGACAAGTGAAGATATAAGATATTTATTTCTGTAACATATCAAATGATTTTTGGGGTAGTACCTGACCACATCCAGCCCCTGATGGTGCAGTGGATGTTGCTGGTAATGTCCAAACACTTCAAAAACAATAGGTTTGGACTTGATGTACTCGATAAAGGACTCTGTGACTTCTACAGAAATCTGAAATGTGTACAAACATGTTTATTATCTCCGCCACAAATGTATGACAGAGTAAATACAACCAATGTGAGCAGACGATGATGATATATGAGCATCTATTGATGCACTCACATTCTGCACATGGTAAAAGCCCAGCGGGGCACTTTTGCCTGTGTTCTTTAGTGGTTCGGTGCTGAAGGCCTCATCATGACGATGGAGGAAGCTGTTGACGACATGAATACAGGATTAGAGAGTGAAGCATGACTCTGTCTGCTTGTGCACGCAAGAGTGTTTTGTCTGAATAAAGAACACTGACAGAAAGAGAGGTTACCATGGAGACGGCTGACTCACTTGAACTGGCAGAAGATGTCTGCGTACTCTGGCAGGATGCCAGCGGCCTGCAGCACCGTGACGCGGAAGGTAAAGATGCTGCCCACCTCCAGATGGCCGGCCAGACCCTCTGGTCTTCCCAGCTTAGTATCCACATTACCTAACTTGAGGTCTAGGGCACAAAATATACATTGATACCACAATAAAAATTGAATGAATATGTTACAGTGTGCAATCATTTTTCTGCTGTTCAAAAACAAAACCTTCCTAAGCCTGTTAAAAACACTCAGCCTCACCACAAAAGCAAAGAAAAGTAACACAATCCAGGCTTCAGTAAGAACATCCCCCTACAGCTCAAAGCACTTCTGTTCACACTGCAGCAGAGGACAGAATGTCATTGTGTCCCTTTCTTACCCATTTCATTTATTCTGTTCATCTCCTCTGAGGGGGTAATAACCTCTGAACTTTGACCTTGGCCTTCTACAATACGCAGCTCCTCCAAAGAGAGGCCGGAGCGTGTCATGACCACAGAGGAGAAATCACTCTGGACAGAGAGGGGAAAAAAAGAAGAGCATTCACCATAGCTGTTTACCAGGAACAAAAAACCCAGCGAAACAAAACCAATCAGTACTTTTTCTCACTCACTAATAGCAATGTCAGAACCTATTCGTCCCTTTAACTCAAAATCAGCTGGATAATTGAATTTTGTGAGTCTTTGGTGGATATATAAATAGAACACTACACACAAAAAGCTCCCACTTACTTTGGCCTAGAATATTCTTCTCAATTTTTTTTCAAAACCAATCAAAGACGGTCTTAAAGGGATTCAAATATATTTTTTAGTCTTCTATGGTAAAATATTCCATTTGAATATAAAAAAAATTTTTAATGTAAAAACAAAATATAATATGTGCCACTAACAAAGGCTTATCCAGTATGCGGCAGTATTTTGCAGTGTCAGTGGTCTTACCTTTTTAAAATACTCATCATCAAAAGAGATTTTGGCAGTACCAGACTGCCGTACACCAGAACCATAATCAGGAGCCTCCTCATCAGCTGAAATCAAACAAGATCAGTAAATCAGAAGAAGCAGGAGAGCCAACAATTCAACAAAAACTGGATTTGAGACTTAAAGCTACTTAAAGCTAATAATGTAAATGGCCCCATACATTTTGAAAAACACACAACTACTTTGGCAAGCACAACTGATTACCCACATAATTTAGCCATAACTGCAACATTAGCTCTACAAACACTAGGTGTCTCTGGTCAAAGTCAAAAGGCAGTGCCAGCTGCCAGGTTTCACAGAGTGACATAGTGCGCAGGTTCCCCAGGGAGAGGGGCAAGTGTGAGAAACACAGCAGTTCTCACCTGCAATAGCCTGGACCCCGACACGCAGGAACCCTCGCACCTCCCCCTTTTCTGTCACTATAGCAACACGGTGTACCAGAGGCACGGAGTACAGCAGGTTACTCAGGTACACGAAGGCTCTGGAGAATAAGTGCCAGTTATTATAATGTACTGAGGAACACACGCACACAAACACATATACAAACACAAACACACATTCAGCTGCTGTTCTGTCAGACAATCTGCATTACTTTCAGCACCATTATTTTAGATACATTCACCTGATAACCTTCTGCACTTTAATCAGAACAGTTACTACCTACCAACCACAAACACTGACAATCTTTCTGCTTTCTTTTATAGGCTTCATCTGTTATTTTAAGGCTATTTGACAAATGAAAAAAAAACTGAAATGACAAAAAGAGGATATAATAAATACAGGCTTGTTAAACAAAGAAGTTTCAGTCTGCTGTGGAAAGGACTGGGGCAAATACAATTTACCCACTATCTCAAAACAAACCAGCCTCAACTGTGTGTGTGTGTGTGTTATGTGTAGGAGACAGTTTTCATGTGATGCCTTGTACTGTGTTGATTTGAAGCCACATAGCTCCTCCTCCCTCCCCCTGCAGATTGACTGGAGGTTAAGATGGCAGAGAGCTATGGCTGCTGAACATCAGTGAGGTCACAGTGACGCAGGCTCACGTACGACAAAACGACAATGTCCCTGCATTGATCCACACTCCATCTGACTCTCTCCCACAGCAGACCCAAACAACAGCTTTTATATACAGCTTGAAAATTACAACAAATAAATACATTCAAGCAAAGCAACATGAGTATTTAACACAGACAAAATTATGAAACCATATTTAAATAATATGCAACTAAATGAGCATTAATGGAAATTGTTAATGGAGCCTATGCTTTGATGGCATGAGGTGACAAACTCTCTAAGCAAAGAAAGATGGAGAGGAGACAGCAGACTAATCTATTGTTATTTTGCTTCAGCAAGGACACAAGACATTCAATAACCTTATTGTAAAGCCAGCGCAACATAAAAATGTCTTCTTTCTCTTAATGTTTGGTTGCAACAAACATTGTTGCAATTGTATTATTTTTATTACTGGATTTGTAAGACAGACAAAGGTGTGGATAGCAAGCTTAAACATACGGCAATGTAAATCACTGCATGTATGTTTTAATAGCATATTTGCTCTAGTTTCAATTAGAATGTAACTGTAAATAAATAAAACATACATGATTAGATTATTTATTTTATTTTAAATGACATTTTATTTAAAAATGTGTTTTGTCTTGTTCTTTGCATAGAACAGCAATGTCTGATCAGTTTTCTTATATTCGTTATTGTTTTGACACTGAAATAAATCAGTGCAGTGCATCCTTAATAGGTAAAGAATGTAAAATTAACTAAACAATACAGTGCGGAAAACAAAATGCCAGTTTGCCAGTCAGATATCTGTGGTGAATCTTGTGGTGAAGCTATAAGCTCCGCACAGTTACAATACTCCAAGTTCCACCACACAGTCTGCTCTGTCTCTCTCCATCTATCAGAGTCCCCCCAACACCAACCTGCCCACAAGAGTGAACCAGGGAGAGCGGTCATAGAAAGGGTCCTGGCCATCGCTGAAGATGTCTGAGCCCTCCTCGGTGCCGGCGTCTGAACTGGTGTCATCTACAAAAGCCTCATCGTCCATGAAGTCCTCTATTTCGCTCTGTCGCTCATCAGCCAGCTCTGTGACGTCCGAGTCGGCCGTGGAGAAGGTGGGCGAGGGCGTGCGGTCAGTCAGGTGCTCGTTTACACAGCCATGGAAGATGGGTGAGCTAAACCATTGTAATGGCCAAAAAGAGGGGGACCGGCACCACCCAAAGAGTTAGCAAAGTGGCCCCAGATGACAGCAGGTAAAATGCTATGCATTAATTTATACTATATTGTACATAAAATGAAACCATTTGTTTATAAACAGGTTTTTATACACACACACACACACACACGTGTGTGTATGTGTGTGGGTGTATGTGGGTGTATGTGAGAGAAACAGAGAGAGACAAAGAGAAAGAGAAAGAAAGAAAGACAGAGTGTGTGTGCTTACAGAATTTTGAATTGATGCAAAATACATACAACACAGCAAACTAAAAACAACAAAACAACAGAAAGAAGAAAATTGCTGGTAAAAATGATACACAATATAAAACATGAAAACAATGTTTTGAAAAAACAATGATGAATAACAAATTAATCTGACACATAAAACATAAAATTTTAAATGGAAATGTCAACTATGAATAAATGAAAAACAAAACTACAAAAAACAATCAAACAGAAAACATGAATAACACATAAACCTGAATGACTTTAACCAAAATGAAATGATTTCACAAAAGAAAAGGTCTCAGACCAAATGTGTTGAATGATGAGTAATGGTAATTGGACATGAAATGCCTTGGGTGTGTGAAATGTAGCAACACATCATGAATGATTTACCTTCCCCCCAAAACACAGTCCTACAGATAGCCTTTTGTCAGTGCAATACAGTAATATACCCAACATTTTACCACACATCACACACAGATACGCATCACACACATCACAAACACGCATATTTTTAAAGAATTATGTAACTTATAGAATATAGAATAGAATTTAAAGAATATCTAGAAATATAGAACATCTAGAAATCCAAAGGTCCACATATGAAATTTAGGATTGTAATTTTCTAGTGGGCAAGCACTGGTTTGAGGCTTGAACATCAAGTATGGCTTAATGGAGACATACCTGCCAACTAGTTTGAACCAGTGGAATCGGTCATAGAAAGGGTCACTGCCAGTCAGAGGGCCCTCCCCCTCCTCCTGATTGGAAGAGGCCATTTCCCCAGCACGATCATACATCTCTCGCATCTGCTCCAGTCTCTGCCTGAAAGGGCAATAAGATATGAGTTTGAGAATCAGCCACAGACATACCAAATGATTAACAATAACACAGACTTTAAGGATTTTCTCCACAGAACTTTAAAAATACATTATACAATCTTTGCGTTCAGTCTCTTTGAAATGAGACTAGGGCTGCATCCGAAATCGCATACTTCCCTGCTATACAGTATGCGAGGCGAGTAGTATGTCCGAATTCATAGTATGCGAAAAACAG
>JBBKCR010000128.1:21826872-21846171 GCA_037577295.1 Ladigesia roloffi | reverse complement strand
GTCCGAATTCCATTCATACTGCCCTCATTCATACTGTATAGAACGTACTGATTTAACGGTAGAGCAGTACGTACAAACTCAAATGTAGTACCTACACACGTAGTATGCGATTTCAGACGCAGCCTAGCTGTAAGAAGTAAATTTTGAGATATTTCAAAAGGGTGTAAAAGGCCATGTCTAAAGCTCATGAGGAGAAGACATCTGTCAGCAGTCAACCAATGGTAGGCAGCCCAAAAATTACTTTAGTTTCTCCAGGGACCAGTAATGAGTGGCTCCATTCTTCAGGTCCTGGACCTCCACAGCCACCACCGTGCGGGGGAATGGCCTAGAATCACGCTCCTTCTCTGGCTCAGCAGGCAATAGCTCCGGAGGCAGTGGAGAATACAATGTGTCAGTCAGCAGCACAAACTGGAACTGGACCTTTATATAGAATAAGAGAAAGAAGAATTTTAAGAAGTCGGAAGCTGGATTGGTTTTGAGATCATTGTTGTTTTGTTATCAGGATCAGCGTAGAGAGAAAATACAGAATACTAAAAGAAGACAAAAAATAAAACACTGTACAAATGATCAGAATCAGACAATCTGCATTAAATGGTACAGCCATTATTTCATATTCCTTCACTTGATTACCTCCAGCACTTTCATCAGGACAGTAGGTACCTGCTGAAAACACATGGACTACCTTTATGCTTTCTTTTTAAAGTCTCATGTCATTTGAATTTTTATACTATCTGACAAATAAAAAAAACAGAGGAGAAAAAATAGTACCATTTCAGCTTAGAGCAGAAATACAGGAGGGAATACAAAAAAGTTGAGACAACTGAGGAAAAAAAAAGAATGGAGGACAAATGAATAAAACATGTATAGAAAAAAAGGTACGAAATGTCAAAACTGTTGTTTTTTTCTCACTTTCTAATGCAACACTGTGCAAATGCTGCACCTGATCTGTCAAGGCTTTAAATTTCCACCCTTGTGGCAGACACGACCACCACTATAAATCTTGATTGTCGATGTTTCAACTTAATGGCAAAACAGAAAGGGTCTTTGAAGGTTCTACATCGAGGGGCTGGGAAAAAGCAATGGTATAAATAAAAGGAAGCATGAGGCGGCAGAAAGATGAGGAGCAGAAAAAAAAAAGAGGAGTCCGCCCTTTTCCCCAGGATTTAAAAGCCGCCTGCAGCAGACTGACACCTGGGTAGTCAGAAAGTAAATCAGCTGAGACCTGGCAGTGGACGGGGTCAAACACACCCGAAACAGCCTAGTGCTGACGACCAAACCTGACGATTTACGACCTAATCCGTATGCATACCAGCATGGTTCGGTAAATCAAAGACCAGCAGAAAAGGGCTCATCCAGGGACTGTGTTTTGCTTGCTTGTTTTGAAGAGCTAACTTTGTAATGTTCTCTCAAGCAATTGCTTTTTACTTAATATAATTATGCACAGCTGCAAATTAAATTAGAACATTTTAGATTTATGTAAAGAAAAGCAATATAAATTGTACTGTACCTTCTTTTTGAGCTCCACGCTGATGGCATTAGCCTCCTTTAGGTACACAGCATTTCCCCACAGCTGATCTCTTAAGGAGGTGAACTGATGGTACCTCCACTTCCTGAAAGCCCACTGAGCAAGCTCAAACTCATGCTGTGTCCATGGCACTACAGAGGAAAGAGAGAGGGCCTATGTTAGCGATAAAATCTATGAAAACCTAACATTCAATGTGGTGCAGTAGCTCTTGCTATCAGTATAAGATAAAAATATTACTTTTTTACATAAGACTACATGATTTTTGTGTGAAATTTTCACTGGTGCTGCAATCACTGGTATAAAGTGCTTGGTTGAATAATTTGAATATTGTAGTATTTGTTTATATTGGTATTCAAGTATAGACGTTGTATTCAGAAACATTTACAAACCACACATTTGGTAGCCTAAACAACAACCCATTTCTCCAGCAACAGATTTGAAAAAGTAGAATGCATGATACAATATGAACAATGTTCAAACATTAAGATGCCCTTCGTTGTATAACAGTTATTTCATGAGCAATTCAACCCTATCACATAATTAATAAACACTGGCAATACAGCAATCTTTCATGCAAAACATATACTGTACAAGTGATTTTTTCTCACCAAATGAATACCAGCACTAACATGTATATCTGTTTTCCACACTGAGGCTTAGTCTCACATGGCTTCCTATTCCTTATATAGTGCACATTTGCTCAGGCACCTTTTAAAAGAGAATCGTATTAAATTAAGTGTCATTTTCAAGGATGGAATTTGACATGGAATCTGAACTGGGGTTAGTTTAACTTTAATTAATCTTAGTTCAAATAATTATTCCATATTTGTTGGCTACAATGATTTTACAGCCCCCTTTGGGGCCTGTTCTACTGCTGTTAAGGATAAAAGAAAAGAGAAGTCTGGAAAGACGGAGCAACAAATTCTGACTGAGATTACGCTCGCGAGGGGATATTAATCATCAGCATTTTCTTTGATACATCAGTAATGTATTAAACTGTTAACAAATATGGTGCCCATTCCTTCAAAAGTGAATAGACTTATGGAAACCAAGAAAGGGCGAATACAACACTATTTTTGTGGATTTTATATTTCTGATGGTTTTATTATTTCAGTGTGATTCTGACACAAAATATTTTAGTACTCATTCAGAAATCAACGAATACTCAAATTGTTATTCGTGGCATCCCTACTGGTATAGTGAGTGATGAAGTTTACCTTCATCCTCTTCTTCCTCATCCTCCTCCTCATCAGGGGTTTCTGCAATCAGTGAGCGAGTTTCCACTTGTTTCTGCAGTTCCTGAAGCTTACTCTCGTAGACCTGGGGTAAAGAATGTGGTAAAGAAAGGACAGCAGACACGGCCAATCAGCACACCGCTAGTGTAGCTGCAGGAACAGAGAGACCCCAGCTGGAATGTCTTACTCTCTTCAGTGGCAGGTGTGCTTTACTTTCCAACTAGATAAGCAAATTGTTTTATATGTTACAAAACATGGAGTGAAGTTAATTTTAGATTTAAGCAATACTTCTGTAGTTTCATTTTAAGAATAATAACTACAAATTTATAAGAAATCTTATAAATCTGAACAAAAAAGAAAGGAACACAAGAAGGCATGATACCATCCATTACGTTAGTGATAATCACTGCAGCCTAATAGTACATTTAAGTTTCTAATTACTGTGTTGTGTTTATCCAAGTACCAATTCTGCACTCAATGTACAAGGAGCCATCCAGTGAACACTGAATGGAAGACTGTTCGTTTACATTTAAGGGAGACAGTCCAATAATGTCTCCCAAAGGTTGCTGCTTTGTGCTTAAAGCCAGTGTAAAAAAAAAAAAAAACACAAAACATGTAATACAGTTTTGCCTACAAGTTTATATATTTAGATTTTTCTGTATTAAAGAAACAATAATTTAAGACCAAATAAAACAACATGCTGATTGGAACAAAATGTTCAGAGAGTCTGACCCTTTTCTAGCCTAAGAAAACCGCTGGGCCTGATCATTTCAATTGTAGCTTCAATGTGTGGTAATCTATTTGCAAGAGGAAAGACAAAACATGATTCGTCATTTACTGCCATGTTGCTTTGTGTTTTGTAGCTAAATCTGAGCAATAAGTGGTCTGGATTCCATAGGAAGTGTTCACTGGTTGTTCAATGCACTGTGTTAATTAGAAAAGAAACCGCATTCAGAACAAAAACAATAGCATTTGTGCACATAGATCAAACTTACTGCTTCTTAACGTTATAAATATGGGCTTTGGAGAAAAAGGCCAGGGGTATGAGCTGTGCTACAGATGGCCTGCTGCTTGTGAGTCATCACACATGTAGCTATTGCCAATGAGCTCATCGGATTTGTTCTACTTCTCAGAACACAGAGCAGCCCTTTCACTCTTTTACTTAGGCTATTGACAGCGGGCACTGCTACTACTCCAGTTCATACAACAACAGCTTCACTCGTTCCTTTAATAGTGATGGAAAGTTCGGCTTATTTTAGAGAGCTGTTTCTACTGGCATGGCTCCCAAAGTAAAGTCGGTTCTTTCGGCTCCCAAATGGCTCTTAATTCATCTGAAGTAGTGTTCCGCGGGTCTGCTTTTTCTTTTTTAACCCCTCCCAAACCGATCCGTCAGGAGATCCAAACCCCCCACCCAACCCACAAAACTACTCGTAGATAATGACCCAAAACCCGACCCGAGGAAAAACACAGTTAACAACACATTTTGATCGATAATGGAATCTGTTTTGTAACTGAAATGTATTTGCTTGGGACTCCTTTTATTTATGGTAAAAGAGTTAATTGTGCACTCAGTTCATTTTCTGCATTGGAAATGAACAATACATTTTGAGTAAACTATATGAAAATGTAGACATAGGGGAAGGCTATAAGACACAAGATGGACTTTAATTCCCATCTACTGGGACGAAATGAAACAACTGGCCCTCTGTGACTTTTAATTGAATACCCCTGCAATAGGGCATCAACATGAGGTTATTATTTAATGCAACATTACATAAAGAGCTGAGACACTTTTTCTTTTTCTGAAAACATACTGAAACTCTATCAGTCAATATCAATCAAATTTTTTGGATTAAAAAATGTTTGGTTTTAAAAGTATTTCACTTGTGCAATGCACAGACTGGTAAAAAGTCTATTATAGTTCTATGGAGGAAAAAAAACTCAAAACAAAAACAAACTCAGAATACCTCAGAATGCGACTTACGGCTTCTTCACATTATTTTGCATGACAAGCAAATACTTTATATATCAGGCCAGAACTGTCAATCATTTTTTTCCCTCCTCAATATTCAACTCTGCATTTTTTTTCTAGTATTAGCAAAAAATCCATACTGTGTATCAGGTTGAATCCATTTCTAGTACTCTATAAAACTGTCTAAGAACAGGATTTTACCTAATTAATATATAGACACCTTTTAATAGCCAAGTTGATATATAAGCAGACCGACACCCCGAGAAGCTTAACACAAAATGATTACTAAAGAATAATAATTTTGTTGCAAGACTAGGCACAGAATTTGCAGTCAGATATTTGCCTTTTTAATTCAGTCATTGAAAATAAACCACAATGTGACATGGCTATCCCGGATAAACCAGCAAAATCACAAGAACACAAAAGTTCATAGGTTGCACATAATGTTGATTCGGCACCTTTGCATATAAACACATTGCCATTGTCATATAACAGACTTTGACTGTTTATGGTTAAAAAGAAAAATATACATTGTCCATTTCAATTTGTACAATGTCCTCAGATTTCCTTGTTAAAGCTGGAGTATCTTTCAGCACTGTACATTTCCAGAGGAACATTCTTTATTGGAGCAGAACAATATGTATTTGATGTTCATTTAAACAAACAGGCCTCAATGACAAAAAATACCTACCATATCATCAGGAGCCTTCAAGCATTTTCCATTTTCTTAAATGCTACACTAACATAATCAACAAAATTAAGGCATTGTAACAACATAACTGAGTATTTTTTTAATTTCTCAACCTCTGGAGTTTAGTTAGGAAGGAGATACCTAATTTCGTATTGCTGTATTTCACAAAACTTTTTTCCCAGCTCACACCCATTCAAGCTCTTTAGTGAAGTCAGGTGATCTTGTGCTCAGTTTCTCCATTACCAGAACTCAGTAAATAGGTAAATAGTGCCATCATTGTAAATATGACATGGTGAAGACCATGTACCAACAATGAGGTTTTTCAACTGAGTTGTGCTGCTATTGGCATAAAATAATTGAAGGACAAACTGAGGTAAAAGAGAAAGAGAAAAACAAACTCTCACTGAGCACTGATAAAGAACACACTGCTCCTGTGTGTTCCTGCACTTCTGATTTGTCTTTCATAGTGTTTAAAAAATATGCACAGGCTTAATACTCATTATTGCTCTTGTTCTCCTTTAAACGTTTAAAATGAGCCCCATGAAACCATGGCAACAGCCCTGTCGGACAACTTCAGCGTGAAAAGCTGTGTTTTCTGAGTTTACTGTGCACACATTTGGGCCATCAGATAATAAATGAGATTCTAATCATGCAGATTTTGTGTCTAGAAAGGCAAAGGATTCCATTTCTATGCATAGAAGAGCTGAGCGTTCTAGAACACTGCCTCCATCCCCGTGGGAACAGAATGCCCCCTGCATAGAGGTTCATAGTGCAGCAGACAGTCGAGAGGCACAATAGAAGCAAAGCGCACAACAAAGCAGACTCCAATTTGCCATGCAGCATTTTTTCTGAAAACGCTGCCTAACTGTCTTTTTGGACCAACACACGTAACTAACTCACTGCAGGAAAGAATGAAATTAAAATATTGCTAATGCTAATGTGTGGGAAAACAATACAGCCTAAAATATCTGGGCAAAACATACACTTATTTGTGTTTAATTAAACTATAATCAATTTAAGCCCTAATGCACAAATGCTACAATTACAAATGTGCATTTTTCATAATACCATAAAAATTGCAAAAATAATCAGAGACCCAACAAGGCACTTTTTAACAACATTTCTAAATACTTCACAAAAGGTAGTAAGAAAACATTATAGCCCCCCCCCACAGTACAT
Source organism: Ladigesia roloffi (assembly GCA_037577295.1). Lineage (NCBI taxonomy): Eukaryota > Metazoa > Chordata > Actinopteri > Characiformes > Alestidae > Ladigesia > Ladigesia roloffi. The sequence continues at coordinate 21,839,569 of JBBKCR010000128.1, read as the reverse complement.
TCAGATTCTTCCTGTAGTTCTAAAATGAAATCAAATGTAAAGGGACCATTTCAGTCACATTTCCTCAAAAGAAAAAACCTGAAAAAAGACGCATTTCTGGACCTCTAATTCATGAAGTAAGCACACTTTTAGGCAGTTTGAAATGTTTACTATTAACCCCTAGTTATTCCAGCATTCCTTGAATGTTTGAGTTGCATTTCTTCATAAAGATATACATGATGTAATGTAGATGTAACAGTAATTTAATTGAAAATTCAAGTAATGACCCCATGTCTAGGTCGACTAATAACAATCTAAAATAATGTAGTGGCAGCCAGTAGTGGTTTCAGGATTCCAAACATGATGAGAAAAGCAGCATATTGTTTAGTTAAATCCTTTAAATTCTGAAGAATTTTTAAAAACATCAGGGATTTAAAAAAAAAAAAAAAACAGAAAGAAAAACTGGACATATTGGTGAACTTTAATTTTCAAGAAAACAGTAACTTGAATTGATAACAGATTGACTAACAAACAGCCTGCGGTGCTACAAATATACTAAATTCAGTGTTACATGGAAACCTTTAAGCAGCCCTCCCGATGCAACAGAGACAGCCAGTTAAAACATTTGACTACGAGGGACCAAATGTCAATCTTGGAGGAAAAAAAATGTTGGACAAGTGGCTAAAATTTGGATTGAGCAAACAAAAACACTAGTAAATTACAAAAAATGCCAGACATCTGGCAGTTTGACTCAATGAGGACAAGCTGTCCAATGCTGTGATTTTCTTGCTGTAGTCTGTGTAGTGTGAGAGCTATCAAATTCAGTACATGAGAGCACACTTCGGTCTCACCCCATTTACACCGTAGTTTCCCGTCCAGCTTTCAAATTAGGAGCTGACATTTGTCTACGCATACGTGGTGGTGTGTGAAAGCTGTTGTGGTGGTTAGGCTGCTGGTTGTGAGTGTAATGCTGGTGGTAATTGTAGCTGCCATCGTTGCTGTAGTGATAGGGTTGTGGGTGTTGCTGTTGATGAGGATGAAGATGAGGAAAATGATGAAGCTGGTTTTGGTTGTAGCGTGGCTGGTAAAAAGCCTGCTGTGGAGGCTGCTGTCTTCGGTCACCAGTGTGTAGTGACTCCATGGACCCAGAGGTCCGCTGGCTGCTATTGAAGGAGTTGCTGCGGCCTCTCTCATGGGGCGGTTGGCTCCTGGGGCTTTGATTATGCCTATGGCTCAGGCATTGCCCTAGGTCTTTGCTTCTCCGCTGCCCTGATGGGCTGGGAAGAGGAGGGTGAGCATGGAGGGGCAGCTCTGCCCTCTCTTTGGGGTCACTTCCCTGCTCTGGCTCTTCTTCCTCCTGCACTGTCTCTTTAGGAACCTTCAACTCGATTACTTGCTCATCAGTAATTATGATATGTGTGCCAGGGCTCCATGAATTGCGATGCTTTGGGTTACTTTTAAAAGGAAAGCGCAGTTTCCGATCCTCAGGGGGGATGAAGCGATGTGGACCATTGTGCCTGCGGAGCTGCTTTGAGATCTCCTGCTGTTGAAGGTTCTTCAGCCGCACCTGCTCCTGACGCATCCAGCGCATGTGCCCACGCTGAAATGACCCGTCGTCACCCACTAGCGTCGAACCTTGATCATCGGCTTGATTACCTTCAGGAATATCCTCAGACGGAGCCTTGCCTTCACTGGAGCTGCGGATCCTTGTCACTACACCAGGATCGATCTTCTCTTGACCCTCAGCAGAGATAAGGGGCAGAACCTTTTCCATCTTCAACATCTTGTTCCTGAGGGTGCGGATCTCTTCATCCTTCATGTTGTTCTGCTTCTTCACCTCTTCAAGAATGTCCTCAAGCTTGTCTATGTGCACCTTCAGGTCATCCATGTCGGTCACACCTCGGCCATTGGTCATGACTTCTTCAATGCGTTCATCACCAACACCCACCGTGTCCCAGACATCACGAGCGACTGCACGCCAGGAGTCTCGCTCATTGGGATCTTTCTTTTTGTATGTGGCACATAACTCTTTCATCTTAACAATGGCCAAGGCCTCGATCTCCTGGCGGCTGTGGCGAAAATCATTCAATGCCACCTCGTAGCAGATCTCCTTGACTGCTTGAATCTTCAAATCTGAAATGGTTACCCACTTAGAGTCCTTCGTGAGGCGTCGGTGCTGGGGAATCTGATACATTTTTATTGGCTCTCTTCGTTTACCACTGCTGGGTAAGCCACACTTTTTGACTATGGTTTGGAGTTTGCTGGGAGGCAGCTTCTCCCTCAGGGAGGTGATGAGTCTCCAGCTCTCCTCACATGATCTTTTATCAGAGTCATCACCACTATCAGAGTCTCCATCCTTGAAAGAACAAACAAGAAACAAAACCAAAAAAAGTGCGGAACAAAATGGAAAAATTAAAATGAGACGTTCAAATCAAAGGAATGTCTACTGTAAAGAATGGACAAGTGTGACAACATGCAAAATGGGAACGTGTGTAATAAAGATGTGGGACTTCCTTAAAAGGGACTCCGTATTAAGGATGCAAATCCTTTTAGACAATATTTATTCTAAAGGAACAGGAACCTTGAAAAACATTCCACTATTAACATTTTGACATCTGTTTTAAAAGCAACAGAATTGCTCAGTGGTATTAAATTAATCTTCAAATAGTAAAATAGTAAACTTAATGTCACCAGAACATAATCAATACAATTATTTTACAAGTTACTATTGGACAAAGGTCAACACAGTTCCCAAATTGCACATCAGTATTAAAAGTAATCATGATATGAGCAAAATGTCAACAAAAAGGGGACAGATGTTGCTCTGGTTGACTTATATTCTTTTAGACTGTGCATCTCCTCTTCATTTTGTGTACTTGAAAGTTGCACCAAAAACATGCTTCAGAGACATGCAGCAAAAGCCAGTGGAGTTTTGGAGCATCCCCCTTTTGAGGTCCTTGATGAAGACTTTATTTTGGAGTTGATAATAGCTTTAGCAGTTGGTTAGAAGACTCTTGCGTGTTTATTATAGGTCAGTAAAGACAGAAAAAGAGAAGGAGGACAGGCTGGAAGGAAGTTAAAAGCATCGATTTCATCCACTACAGTTAAGAAGTTAGTTGAGAGAAAATGCAGTTTCTCATTTTTCCAGGTCAAGTATGCAGAGTACAGTACAAGTTCTAGCCAGATAGCAAATATGCTCACAGAAGACAGGTGGTGACTGTGGAATTGCAATTGCATTATGAGTGCAGTGTGTCATGTTTGAACGTCATGTTGTAGGGATGAGGATTCTTTTGATGAGACCACCAGAGCATTGGAGCGCTTGTCATCATTGATTAAGACCCCCAGAACAGATAACTTTGTTCAAGCATGCCCTTTGTGCCCAGTCAGACACATGTATAGCTCAAGAAATAGGCTACAGAATTCAATGAGAAACCACATTGTCACTATCCTTCATCAACTACAGCAGAAATCATGGGTTATTATTACAATGCATTGGAGATATCAGCAACTGCATTGAAGAGCCAACAAACTCAAACAGAAACAAAATTTTACTTGAGCAAATCAAAAGCTGACTCAAGGCCGACCACCTTAACAGCAACAAATATTAACATCAGGGTCTATGCACTCCTTAGAAAAAAACTTTACTGTTAAAAGAACATGCTACTAAAAACAGATCATGCAAAGACAGCAACAGAATTAAAGCACACAATATAAACATTTTGGGGGGGAAAAAAGCAATACTCTTTTGCCATTTTGCCATATTTGCCAATGCAAACAACTGAAAGTTTTGGTAGTAATTTAACCAAGTTAATTTCTTTCAAATGTTTCAAATATAAACACTATTTCCTGATGCTGTTTTTGCAAGAATCAGTTCTTCAAATCTAGGTAAGAATAAAGGAAACAAGTATTCTACTGGAAAGCCTAATGAAAATCTGTTTTAAATTTGCAATACAGATTTTGAAATTCAGTCTGTTTCAAGAGTGAAGGGGCAAACTAATTGCCCCCTGCCTCTGCATATCTCAATCCAAGCAGAGTTCATTTCATTTCCATGCAAAGAGGTTCAGCCATGCACTGGGTGAAGTGTTTCTCTCACAAACACACACACACACACACACACAAAAGTCCCAAGGTGTCAAAGCTAAGAGTGCAGAATTAGTGCTGGTTGAACTTCAGCAGAGCAAAAATTTTGTGTAGGGTCTATGCTTATTTCTTTAAAATAACTAACATTAACAGCATATTTCTTAGTGACCAATACAAATCAGCACATCTCTCCCCTCAAATAAACCACAACATTACTTTGTTGGCTGTCCTCAAAACAGGAGAACAAGAAACATTTCTAAAGGACACCCATGGTCCAACTGAACAGTTACTAAAGTAATACAACATCTCTAAAAGGAAAGATAGAATCAGTCTTACCAGTCTCTGTTGCTCAAGCAGTTGATCTGCCTCCTCCTTCTCTTTTTTATAGAGGATCTCCATCTCAGTAAGCCTACGTATAATTTAGTGCAGGAGACACGTATGAGAGAGCTGTTCTCAGCTTATTTTTCCTATTCACAACATAATCCCCCTCAGAATAATCCAATTCATATGTGTGCACAAAAAACAGGCTCCATAACAGGGCTTACAGAGCACAGAACATAGACTTTGCCCTCAGAGGAGCAGATTTGTGATATAAATACACAGTTGAGTCCACAACGATTAGCTCTTTATTCGCAAGTTATGAATAAAAGACCCAGCCATTGCTGCTTTTCTTTAACTTAAACCCACGTGGGCTATGTTACCTCTTCTCCATCTCCTGCTTCATGTCAATGCCCTGCTTCTCCAGCAGCTCTCTCTGGGCAAATGTCCAGTCCACAGGCTCCACAGGGGTCTCAGCTGATGGGGTCTTCTCTCGCTCTGCACGTGCCTGCTCAGGATGGTTGAAACGAAACACGTGGTTTTTCCCCATAATGATGCGGTTACCTGATGAGCAAGAGAACACAGACAAAAATAATGTAGAAGGAACCACTACTGTATCTGCAAAAAGAAAGTTCACATAAGGCCATTTCTCAGTCTCTGACTGTTGACATGCTGTCAAAAGGTTTTAAAAACCCTACTCAGTTTTTTAAGTGGAGGTAGAGTCCAGGAAAACATACCTGAGCGCAACTGGACTGCACCATTCACACGCTTCCCATTCACATATGTCTCTGATCCCTCACATGGCACCAGCATTACAATGACTGCAGGTTATGAAGATAGTCAGTCAGTTTCAAACTACATTGAATTACTTCTTTTCACACTTACATGCAATGCCCTCTGCAACTCCCTTACAGCGTTATACTTAGTGGTTGCTGTTATCATTGTCATTAAAAAGGTATTATGTAACATGACAGTAATTACTTAATTCTGAATAAATGTGTTTTTTTATTATTATTCACTAATGTTAAAACAAATTTAAAACACACAAGACACTGATACAGCAATGTAATTCACCGCTAAATGATCCTTAAAATAATGATGTACTTATTATGTAATTATGTACTAACAAAAAACACACAAGAGATGCACAGACATAGAAGACCAGGGATTGTCTGACAGATTCTAAAACAAGACTGTTAAATTTAAACTCTGCTTGTATAAAACAGACTGCAGTTTAAGCACATTCTTACCATCACCATTTGCATTCCTTTCACTGCGGAAGATACAGTGCTCCTCTTTGATGTGTGCACCACTCAGAACAATATCTTGCCTTCTCTCTGCATCTGCCTGGCCCACCCTGTCAACACAAGGGCAGAATCAGACACCAATGCTGGCCTAAAGGGACAGCTGTACAGCTGACCTGCAGCAGTGTGGGCCCAGCTGCTCAATCTCTACGCTGACAGTCCAATACACAGCAGTACCCTTAAGAACTAAATTCTACAGGGCAGGATTGAAACCTAATCGTGATTAAAAAAGGGCATATATAGAGTGAAACGTAAAGGAGAAATATATTTTTCTACCGAAGGCAGAAAGGCTGATTAGCAAAAGGTATAACATACACTCAGATGCAGCCAAGGGACATTACATACCTTGTGATTCCATCTTTGATGTAATACAGCAGACATTCAGACATGAGTGGATCCTCATTCAGGTTAACCAAGTGAGGAGTCTGTAGAGATTTAGACAGGAGCTCTTATGAATTTAGGCAGGGCAAATCTGTCACTCACAAGTGAAAGATCTACTGCAAGTGCACAGCAGGAACTGAAATGATAGACGTTCCAAAAAATGATAAAGGATGTTTTAAAATGAGACAAGAGCAAAATAAACTTGTCAAATATATATATAAAATACTCAGTAAAAAATGCATACATATCAGGTTAGGGATGCACAGTAATCGCTAAAACAATAATCTTGGTTATCAAAGTGACCCGGGTATTTTTTAAACAAATTAAGATGTTCTCTTCACTTTAGCACTGTATAGTTTTACAATCAACAAACCAGAATTTCTTGACGGATGTGACAAATTAGGATTTTTATTTATTTATTGATTAGCCATGGAGAATAAAAATCATCTTTTTTTTCCCTATTTATTTTTCTTTGTTTTTTTTTTCTTCTTGATTTTATGCTGCATTATAAGCCTATATATAAGCCTATGTTCTCTCAACGGCATAAATCATTTGATCAAAATTTGTTCTTAGTAATATTCACTGAACCTTTTAAAAAATGCTGAACATAACCAAAAGTAGACCAAAATAAAGAGCTCAATTTATTTCATTATATTATGTCAAAATTATTTACAACATTAAATTAGTTAACTTATATTTAGTTAAGAATATGAATCTACTGCACAATCACCAGCCTACATCTAAACCACCAACCTTTTTTGGGGAAAACACCCCATTAAACTCTGTATAGAGATCACAAGGCCGATCAATGACAAGCTATTTGATGGGCAGCAACAAATGAAGAGAAGTAACAACAGGAAAAAAAGAGTGAGTACAACACAACAGAAATGAAAAAGCAGAATAGAAATAAGGAGCACAAACAAATACTGATGACACAGGCTGCTCTAGGGTCAGACTAATTATATTGATTAGAAACAGGGGGAAAAGGGATGAAAGTAGCAGTTAATGAGCAAATTAATGATTTAATTTGAAATTGTGACTGTGATTAAGCAGCGCTCGGTGACGCACATATGGCTTTTCCCTGAGGGAGGGCAGACATGCTCAGCCACTGCAGGGCAGCCAAATATAAACTCTTCAGCTCCATCACTTTCTTTGTATCGAGCTTCAACCACTATATACTCTTCCCTTGCATCCATAACTTTCACCATCATTGGTGTACATTGTGAGGCAGCCCAAGGAGTCAAAAACAAAGAATCTGTTTTTAGGAGATCAAGAGAGAGTTGCCATCACTGCTGCACACAATCATTCAGTGATGCACGACATGACAAACACCACAGCACAACTATTCATATATATCTTGATCATCATGGCTGGTGCTTATTTGTAGTAACACTACTAACTTAGTCTCCCTAACTAATTATTAAAATTTTACAACACACACACTGACATACTGAAAATGAATTCTGAAAATCTGTTCCTACTTCCACTTCAGTTTTGAAAGCCTGACGTCTACAATAAAACTATGGGCCAACTATGACCAGAACAGAAGCACAAATCAATGTTATCATAAAACCCTGCAGGTTCCTAAAACTACTCTACTGATAAAGTCGGACTGCTACTGAATACTAGCAACTATTCAACACAGAAATACAAACCTGGTTGGAAGAAAAAACACTAAAATCTTCAATTGACAAAGAAGTTGGCCTGTTATGGTCAAACTAAAAATCCATAGGGTGAGGCAAGCAAAAAAGGTAGGAGCAGAAACAGGGAAAGGAACCCAATTAAAGCGACAAATGAAAACAATTGATGAATGGACGAAACTTGGTTAAAGAATAGAAAAGGGGCCCCGCAGATGTCTGTGTAAAAGGAGGCTTCAACAGAAGTGTGACAATAGTTTATTGAGCTTTCCAGTTGTGGTACCTTTTTAGGAGAGAATACACCAAGGGTTCCCCCATCTTCTCGAATTGCGACACCCATCTCCGCCAACAAGGCCTCTCTGAGTAAACATAGAAATATTTATCAAAGTTAAAATACATGCCTGACAAAATCTTTCATAAAGCCTCACGGCCTGCCTTTGTTTAACCCTGATAGCAATGAACATGTCTCCAGTTACTGTGTCGAGGTAGGGTAATACATGTTGACAGGGTAGTTTTTTTTTTTTTTTAAAGGGCAACACCTGTCACTCTGAAAAACCTCTAGATACCACCCTGTGATGACATGAAGTTAATAACTTATGTGTGATCTAAATGCATGGTACAAACCGGCACCAGCTGTATGTTAGCATACAGGGCAGAAGACAGTGACTACCCGTGGGGGGAAAGAGCCACATACACACAGTGAGATGTACAAAGGTGACACTATACGTGCCACCTCCACCATTACTGACCTCTCCATCCGAATGGCTTCGGTTTTTCTCAGCTTTTCCTCCCAGGTCTCATTCAGCTCTGCTATAATCTTCTCAGACTCCTGTAGGGGGAGACACAGTCAGAGTCAATGTTGATACAACAATCAGCCATTATGGGCAAAAGCAGAGAATTTTGTCATTGTTATGAATATATTAAACATATCAACAGTGTACTACTACAGCTGGCCACTGGACATAGGCAACATGTCATAGTCATAGGTAAATGTCACAGCCAGACTTTAAAAATGGAATTTGTTTAAAATATATTTTCAACTCAGTCTCTCAGGATAACTGTGACACTGAGAGCTGAAGACTGAATGTACTGCTAAGTAATTAAACAGAAAACGGAACTGTACACCTCTAATGTTAAAATAACAGGGATTGTATGCATATTGGTTTTTCAGTATGGGTCTTTGTGACAGTATACATAGTAAATTGTTTAATGTGCTGTGCATGATTCCCTCTGGCATAATTTAAAAATAAACAAAACACAGGAAATCTGTCCAATGACATGTCTGGTCAAGTAAAAATGTTTTGTATAAAATTATTATTTAATGATACCACAGAGTGGGCCAGTACATCTTTAAATTCCTAACAAATAACAGCACAAACATCTACGTGAAGCACTCTACAGCATATAGAGCACCAATTAATTGAAAAGGCTCTCATACGCTTTCTTTAAAATCATGTCTGTAATAATATTCTGACTTCAGTATGTAAAAAAAGAAAAATATTGAGTAGACAGCTGTACTTCTTTGAGCAGTTTAATATTTGATGCTCAAAGTGCGGTGATGTGTCTGGCTTTACCATTGTGTCTACTTGGCATTGTTTTAAGCCGAGAGGAAAGGTTGGACCATCTGGTGTAAAATACAGGAAACTTAAACACTAAACACCCCCAAGATCCTTCCTAAAGGGTTAACACCCTCGCCATCTGTTGTCCTGGAAAGCAACAATGTTGCCTTGCTTTTGAATTTCTACCTAGGCCATAATTACACAATTCATTCGTACAAAAAACATTAACATTAACTTATGTATTAGCACAAAGTAGTCTGTTTAAAGCACCCAGATCATTCTGAATGTGAATGTCAATTAGTAAACCCTCCAATTTATTTCAGCGCTCCCACATGACTGACGCAAGACCAAGACACGCATGCATCTTAAGACTAACAAGGGAATTGAAGGAGGCTCTAATCTTCTTTTACAAGAGATTTTTATGTCTAATAGCCACAAAGAAATAGTCTATTTTTGTCCAATTTCCAAACTGCGTTGGAGGCTGACGTCACTGGGTGACAGACAAGAGTGCGGACAATTGTTGTAACCATGGAAACTACAGCTCCTGAAGACAAGACGCTCTAACTGAGTTCTCAAACAGCCGGAGGGGGACGACTGAGAGAGGCAGAGAAAGACAGACAGAGAGAGACCACAAGAGGGGGAGAGAGTAATGGGTGTAAACGACAAGAATAGTCAGTGTTGGTGGGGAAAGCATGACCAGGTAGATTTGTTTTGTCGTAGTAAAGCTGTGTGATATGTATCATCTATACCTGTATACTGGTTTTGGAATCATATAATAACTTTGATTGTTTTTTACAGCACTGAATAATTTATTTTTGAGTGGAAGACATATGGTTCACAAGTAAAATCTGTTTTGGAAACAGCATTTTCAGTGCTGTGTGAGGTTCTCTTTGGCATAATTTAAAGAGAAACATAACAGAAGAAAACTGTCCAATAATAAGTTATGTCAGGTTTATAGGACATTCTATACAGTAAAACAGTGTTTCTCAGATTGGTTCTCAGGGACCCCTAGATGGTCCAAAATTTTATGTTGTCCTTATGTGTTGCAAGTTGAGCTGAAGCATAAATGTGGACAGTCTGAGTGTGAAGATCTGCTTGGGATATATTACGATTCTGAATTTCATTAAAATGTATATGCAGCAACAATATATCACTTTTCTCAAATCCAAGGATGTTTCTATAACACTGAAAACACTATATTTAGATCCTAAAGGACCACTCCCACTGCATTCTATTGGCCATGTGAAAAAATAATGAAATACATAATTTACTGCTTCTCAGTGAAGCATTTTCAAGAGAGCTGGCCAATAAGAACTTTGACCATCAGATTACAAACATCAGCAAAGATAAAAACTAGAAGGATTTCTAGAGTTATCATTAGGCCTCTTGGACCCTGACTATGAGCACTGAGCAGTCAGCTTGTGAAATTTTAGATAAAGAGACAAGGTTTTCAGCTTTGAGATGAGTGCAGGATCAGGAGATGCCTGGATACTCATCACATGTCTTCAACTGAACCTTTCATAACCCCATTTGTGGAAAACACTGATCATAGAAAAAAGGACAAACAAACAAACCTCTTAACAGCAGGATTTTCAAAGTCAGATGGTATGAAATGGTATCCGTCGTAACAATTACTTTTAGACTATTACTGACTTAATCAACACAGTACAGTAAATATTAAAGCAAGCAGTGACCTTTCAAAAATATTTTACAATTAATGCAATTTGCAGTTTATTGACATCGCTTGATCAAATACATTTTTGTTCAAAATATTCAAATTGCTTTCAGAATTATACAGAAAAGGCCTACAGAGTCAAAATTTTAGCATGATCTAAATCTGGTAATATAATGTGTATGATTACAGTTGCAATAAAATATTACCAACACAACTGGTACTTCAAATCTTTTTATTCAGTGCCAATAAACACACTGCTGCTTTTAGCATTTAAGAGTTGGTTAAACAAACAGCATGAAAAACAATTACTTCAGTCGCTTCAGTTTTTTCAAAACATGAACATTTGTAAAAAAAGGCATATGTAAACTCTGCATGGCAAACACTTTTAAAAGAATTATACATTTCAATTGAAATCATCACTGCTGTCACTGTCCCATTGAACTTTTAATTTATTAAATTCAGAAAACCAAATGATGTTTAAGAATTGTGTGATATGAGTTTTTTCTACACCTAAGCAGTTTAACAAGGGGGGGCTTGAACTTTTGTACTGTGGAATGCAAAACTACTAACAGTAAACACATGTGCGATTGAATATTATAAAAATAAGGCAGACAGATTGTAAGGTAAAAGTGACATACCTTTAGCCGTTCGATGGCCTCCTCTCCACCAGGAGTGGACATGATGCGCTCCTGGATGCTTGTAACAGACTGAAGGCCGATCTGGCTGCACAGAGAGCCAGAGGATGGCGATGCTGTCAGGCACCCCATCGGCGCTGTGGAGAGATGGCCAGGCCGTTGGTTCTCTGAGGCTAGCAAGTATCTATGCTTATTGTTGTGAATATCTTTCAGGTCTGAGCCACATAGGGAAGATGAGGGAAAACAGGAAAACAGGATGAGGGGGAAAGAGGAGCAAAAATGGTAAAAACAGATAAAAGGGTGAGGAAAGAATAAGATGAGTGAAAGAAAGACAAAGATAGAAAAAGGAAGAACAAAAGAAAGAAAGAACAATAGAAAGAAAGAAAGAACGAAAGAAAGAGAGAAAGAAAGAGCAGGAAAGACCAGTGTAAGACACACAATTCACATTAAAGGGATAAAAACAAACAGCAGTCAAATGGCTAGATGCACAAATCAGTGGTTTTCACTCCAAGGGTGCTGACATCTACTAAGATTTTATTTAGTTTGAATTTGTGAGATAAATTCTTTAGTTTTGCTGCCCAAATTGGACTATATTTAAACACAAACACATATTTTAGCTGATATCTTGGAAAATAAATTTTGTAGTAGACGTAGAGCCGTCACTGTCAATTAATAGTTCATTATTATTAAATGTCTAAATTGGTTGATAAGTGGGTAGTACTTATCAGGCTATTTAAATGATGGTCTGTCTTACAAGAAGATACAGAACCTAATTCCAACAAAGCATTCTTATGATTTGTTATTGTTCAGTGTAGTCCATGTATATCAACCATGTAATTGGTTCGATTTATTAATTATTAAATGTCCTTAATTTATTAATTGGAATTACTCAAATACTGATATGACAGCTCTAATAAGATACTTTCTGGCTATATAAATACTCTGAGGTGTCTCAAAGTGCAAGCATGATTTGGGTGAAAACCACCTTTACTTCAGAAAGAGGTGAAGTGAGAAGGGCTGCACAGAGACCAAGACTGAGCAAGAAACAGGGGGACACTGCATGAAAAAACATGCTGCAGTTCTAGACTGTGATGCAGAGGACTCCGTCTTTTTACACACACAAACACAC
>JBBKCR010000128.1:21812825-21823045 GCA_037577295.1 Ladigesia roloffi | reverse complement strand
CTCACACACGCGCACACACACACACACACACACACACACACACACACACACACACACACACACACACACACACACACCTAACACACACACCTAACACACACACCTAACACACACACCTAACACACACACACACACACACACACATCTAATAACCTGCTCCCACACTTCATTAAAAAGTGCTTATGTAATTCTGTTCTAAGGGCTCATATGCAATGACAAAAGACAACTTTAGGAGAGTTGTATGAAAGGTTATATGAATAAATTTAACATAAACAAATTCTACGAGCACACATACCTAAATTTTCTCTCAGAAGCCATGTCAATACAGAGTCTCGGTAAGGAATGAAGTCGCTCTTCTTCTTTTTTTTGCTCTGGTAAAAAAGACCAGCCATTAATATTATAAAAAAATAATGACACGGAGCCTAAATAAATGGTTTGATAAATATTAAGTAAAAATGATTGAGGTATTAGTGCTGAAAAAGGGAGGTGTTCAGAATTGGGGATGAAAACAAAGGTTAGTCCATGCCAGAAACACCAAATTTGTAGGGCTGGTCTGAATGCCATTTTTGAGCTTCGAGTATTCGGTAGCGAAAAACATCGAATATTCTAAGCTTCTGTGGGAGGGAGCTGAATGTATTCTTAACTTGTATTCCCAATCTTGGATTCAGAAATCCATATTTTCAAAGTAGAATTAAAAGCGCATTGGAAAGTTTCTCCGGTTCTGGGTGGAGGAGAACTCTGCTCGGGCTAGTTGGAAAGGTCATATTGAGTTTTTAGTGTGTGCCCAATAAATGAACAAAAATAAACAAAATATTATTAATTATTAACATTAAATATGTGGTGTCAATATTATTTTCAACTGAAAAATGCCGGAGGTTACGTATTTATTCACTAGTTTACATCATGTGTCAGTTGGAGGTCACATGTTTCCTGTGGAGCTCCATTCTCCAGTAGACTGCAGCTAGACGCTCTTGGTTTTACAGGGATCGAGGTCACGTGTAAATATTTTTTCTTCTTTCGAATATTCGAATCTCAAAATGAAAACTTGAATGCCATTCTGCCGAACGAATACTTGAATATTCAAAAATTTGAGTCCAGCCCTACTAATTTGTTTTTGTTTTCTGTAAATAATCTGAGAATTCCACTGAATACAAGAGGTTTACCTTGCTGGTACAGTTATCCTGGTTAGGAAAGCATTTGCAGGAGAGAGAGAAAGACAGACAGCATACAGTTTTAAAGCACTGCAGTCAGACAGGCAGGAGAGAGAGACAGACAGGCAGCATGCCACCGTAAAGATCTCCGCTACATTACTTACCACCTCAGCCAGGGCAGATATCACCTTCCCCAATGTAGTCAGAGATTTGTTGATGTTTGCACCTTCCTGTGAAGCAAACGTGAGGGAGAAAGCAGTCCTTTAATGGCACATCTGCGCTAGGCATCACCGGTTCTGTTTAATGTGGTAGTGTGTAAATATGTACAATGTGCAGTGGCTTGAGGCAAATGTAATTCAGTGTGGTCTCTAGACTAGAAGTTATGTGTATGGAGATATCCTTAGTCTTCCCTGCCTCTGTTGCATTGGTGCCACCTGCAAAGGGCAGTAAATTTAGTCTTTACCTTCAGTCTGGTGCCTTTGGCCCCAGTCGAGTCAGCGCGCTCACTGCCTGCCAGATCCACAAGGCTGATTTTGCTGACCTGAAACAAGATAGCACAGGAACACTCACATTCAAGACACAAAGAGAGAAATCAATAAAAGAGACAAAGACAGTCTGCAGCACTACAAGTACACTTCTCAATCTTTCCCATATAGTGTTTTTATTTTATTCATCTACAGTATAATGATTAATGTAGCTAAATGTATGCCTGGCATATTATTATTGTTTGAGTGTGTTGATGATTAATTTAAACTAAAATCCACCAGCCAAACAATTTGGGTCTGAAACCTACAGCGTTACACCATTTGTGTTCCGTTCTCATATATGGCTGGCATGATTGCAACCTGATAGTGGGCTTAACTGTGGCATGTATAGTAAAATCTAATGTAGCAACACTGCACAGAGGCTATTGTGTGCTCTGACACCACAGTGGTGCTCTTGTGTGCCGAGGGTTTAGACAATGAGCCCTACACACAGGGCTGGTGGGACGTCTCCCACTGCTGCCCTCCAGGGCTGCAGAAGTGCTGCTTTCACTCAGCAGAGACCCAAGCCTCTGCAGGTTGAGGTGACGGCTGTTAGTGAGGTAAGGTTCTGACCTTTTCTGTGGACAGATCAGTCTCATTGTCATGTTTTCTCTGGGTGAATACTATGGTGAAGACAGCGTGTGAGCGGCTGCTGGTCTCATTCATATTCGTGGCGGCCACCGTCCTGAAGAGAGGAGCAGACATTAAAAAACAAAACAAAATAAAAAACAAAACACCCACCTCAAATATTAATTTACACACACACACATACAAGAGATATAAAATGCTATATGTCACAATGCATGACCAGTCAGAAAATGGTGATTCAACATTAACTTACTGAGCATTATTTGATAGCACCAATCACAAAACTGTTCAATCGAAAAAAATGTATTGGGCTGTTTCAGAAATATATTTTGTCCACTGCTTTGAAAGCAGCTCCTCCAGTCAAACTATTCAGTACATTTCAATAACTGTAAAATCACACCAAATTTAACAAATCATAGTCAAACTTATGATTTCATTTACTGAACTGCTTACTAAAACTGTTTTCAAATTAAAATGTTGTGATGTTACAGATTACACCAGGCCTGCCTTAAGTGTGTGGCACATTCACACCAAGAAAAATCCTGGAAAGTACTAGAGAGCACAGCAATAAAACTATGACTCCAACAGCGGCTGTGCTGTAGCATGGTATACACATTGGAGAAATTAGCTTTGCATGACACTCTACAAATAAACCCTGGGAGTCAGTTAGATGATTAGACATGTAACTGCTTTCCAAGAGAACACACACATTAAATCAACATGTTCCATGACAAGCCATGACCTGGCTATTCAGTGCTATTTTTATTAAGCAAAATGTAAGTATAAGCATGTGTTACCAAAATGACTTTCTTATCCAAGAGAAAGTTACCCAGGAACAACCACCATCCTACAACCAACTTCCAAACACAGACTGGAATATCTAGCCTCAAAAATAATCATTACAATAACCTTTTCAAAACAAAGGCTGCATACTATCCTACTTGAGATCTCTATGGATGCAGAGTTATACAGAAAATAATATTTGCAAAGTGTAAAAAACCTTATTTCTAAAGTAAATCATTTTTAAAGCATTATCTGCAGTCTTTCACTCACCTGGCCTTGTTACCAGCATCCATGAGATCAGCGATGTCCGTATAAGAGGTGACCGCCAATTTGGACAAATCTTCGACATATGGTCCGAGCAAAGGATGCTCCCTCACACGCAGGTTTCCTTTATTCTTAGGGTTCAGTAAGTCCCTCACACGCTCACAGTAAATCTCCATGTATGCCACCTACACATTGACATGAATTTTTAATCTTTAGACTGACAAAATATTGAGGTTTGCAAACAATGAACTGCATAAAACATTAGACTGACTGGTGGATTAGTTTCTATAAAGTGCTTTTTGAGCTGGCTTAAAAATGTAATTTAATTTTGTTATAGAATTTAAATTTTTGGCATGTTTTACCATGGGATTTTTCGGTTAAAAAAAATTAGTTTTGAATTTTGTAACATTCATGTCTATTGCAAGCCTTAGTAAGGGCAGGAAACCAAGGAACACAGGCAGGGCAGAACTGAGAAGCCTCTGAAGAACCCCATTACTTGTCTGCCTGATTGCACTAATGCAGCTACCCAGCCAGTTTGGCTCTTCAGTGGGTGATTGAGAGTGGGAAAGGGGATGGATCAAGGGAGCAGGGGTGTGTGTGCTACTCACCTCCACAGAGTACGAGACATCCTCGTCATTGTTGTCATTGATTTTCTCAAAGAGTTCTTCACAGAGCTGAATGAGGGGGAAGGAAAATGGTGCATTAGGCAGAGAGAGGAGACTGATCGATAAGGCCAACAAAAAACTCAAACCTAGGTTGAATTCTACAGACAGAGACCTAATTTCTTAATGTTTTGGCAACAGGTGCTGTGGAATTAGGGT
Organism: Ladigesia roloffi; assembly: GCA_037577295.1. Taxonomy (NCBI): domain Eukaryota; kingdom Metazoa; phylum Chordata; class Actinopteri; order Characiformes; family Alestidae; genus Ladigesia; species Ladigesia roloffi. Next base: position 21,818,914 of record JBBKCR010000128.1, on the reverse strand, counting down.
CTGGAAGAAAACTTAAATATTTTAGCTCTTCTGTCTTTTTCCACAGTCCCCTTATTCACTATAGCTGTTATCTGGAAAGGTGTAATAATTTGGTACCAGAGGTATGATGCCTTCCTGTCCCTCCTCTTGTTTGCCCATCATCGTGTACGACTTGCCAGCACCAGTCTGGCCATAAGCAAAGATGCAAACATTGTAGCCCTCAAAGGCGTGCTGCAGCATCTCCTTCCCAATGTCATTATACACACGACACTGGGATGCAAAGCTAGTGTCATCCGGCTGCATAGAGGAGAAGAGAAGAAGAAAAGGAGAGAAGTTGAGAAGAAGAGAGAGAGAAAGAAAGAGAGAGAGGGAGAGAGAGAGAGAGAAGGAGAGAGAAGGGGGGGGGGGGGAGAGAGAGAGGGAAAAGGAAACCCATATTAACATTTTCTACCAATCAGATAATGATTATACTAAAATAGAACCACAACAACGGGAAAGAAATTAAGATAAAAAGAGAGTGCATGCAAAAGAGAGTAATTGAGAGCTTACTGTGGTGTGAGACCAGTAAGAGTAGTCAAAACTGAAGGACTTCGGTGAGTCTTTTGGGTTTTTGGGATTCAGTATAGCTGGAAGAGAGAACCAGGAAATAAACATCAATTTAAGAGTGGTATTCCGAACAAAGACAAGCTATGTTATTAATAATATACTGATAAATAATGGTAAGTACACACACCCACAAATTTTAGAACATATTTTAGAATACTATATGACTGCCTTAAGGAAATGACTTACATCAGAAACTAAAAGGGAAATGCACCTTATTGCGTCAGACAAACAGTATGGTGTAAAAATCTGCAAGTTTGCAGAGTTGGCAAGTGAAAGCTAGGGTGACACACATGACTTCACAGTATGCAAACTCAAAATGTAAATAACTGATTTAAGCACTTTCTATTCAGACACAACAGTTGAGAGGGGAGAACACTGTTAGCAAAGCAGCTGGCTTTTCAAAACATGCTCAGCAAGAGACAACTGCTATTTAAAGAAAAGAGCTGAATCCTCTAAATCACAAGTGGTTTGGACAAGAGCCTGACTGGTATGAAAGTCCGGCAGCCAATATAAATTTTTAACATACAATAATATTTGCTGATAATTTAAACTGCTTTACACTTAAAATGAGTTCAGCGGTTTAAAATGTTGCATTACAGAGTGAATCAAATTGCCTAAAACTAAATAAACAAGTATGAATACGTATACAGAGGGCATATGTGGACCAATGACTTCCTCTACACAGGGCTGAAATCACTTGAAAACCAAAATGCAGGATACAAAGAAGCAAAAATCACTTTGAGCATTGAAATGACCTCTATAGTCACAGGTTTCACTATAATGAGCCCAAAAAAATCTGTTGCCGTAGATTGATCACCAATGGTTTTCTGTTGTCAAGGATGTTGGATTTCCTAGCAAATACTGCAGTCCATTATAGTACGTTTACTATGTAAATTATTAATCAGAAAAATCAGAAAATATTCTTCGGATATGTATTTATCAGATGATACCAGCCAACAAACCATATGTTTGGTAATAAGCGTTCAGCTATATGTGTGGCATAATGGGCTTTTCTCCTCTCCCCACTCTCTCCCTTTCTTTCCTCATTACTACCTTGTTTACCTTATACCTTTCTCTTTTCCAGCAAGCCAATTCAGCTGTACTGAATTTATTTTCACTTGCCTCATTCCATTCTGCTCATTTCTCTTGATCCAAACATGCCTCACTCTCTCTGTACCATGCATATACACCCCATCTTTTTCTCCCTTGTGGCCACACAGGCCTTCTGTCTTAATAAACAGGAATCTGCAGCCATGTCTGGTATGCAGTAGGGCCTTAACGTGCAGCCTGCGCCCCTCTCTATACTGTAGGATATTTATAGATATTAGAAGGCCAGCTGAACCCCTCCTGACTGACTGCATCAGAGCTGGCCTGCATGTTGGGGCATTGGCAAGTGCCTCTGTGTAGGTCCATAAGCGGCAACTGGAAAAAGAAGAAATGGGAGCGACTGACGAATGTGATGAACACTTTCCAGGCCTAGCAACCACCAAAACACACACACACACACACACACACACACACACAGCCCTGGCTTCAGCCAGGGTCACTTATCCTCAGGCAAATTCCCCCTCACACAGAGTGCTGTGCATGCCATTGTAACAGGAGAAAAAGAGCAGAGAGCGTTTAATTCATAAGTCTAATTAACACAAAAGCCAGAAATAAGGGTGCTTGATAGTCCTCTGCAGTGAGGACCCCTGTGCAGACTGGCTGCTGGGGAGCTTAATCTCACTGCATCATCAATAATGCAGTCAAGTATATAAAACACATGCATTGAGGGGCGTGTGCACACACACACAAAGTGTGTATGCAACACTATGCTGTAGGGCATTAACAGAAAACTCTACTAGTCGAAATCAGAGGCACCAGTCAATGCCTTCATAGAGAAGTCAACTAGTTTTTTCTCTATGAGTACACAATGCAACTCTGATTGGCTTAGGCTGACACGTGTTCCTTGACTTAAACAATTATCATAGTCTTTTCATTAAAAGGATGGTAACGTTGGTGTGAGTGGAATCAAATCACAAACCACAGCAGGATGAGAGACACATCAGCATATGTGACAAACACACATCACGTGTGTGAAGGCACTTCAATCTAGACTCATAGTGACCTGCACAATCTGCAAGTCTATGTTAAAATACAGTAACAGTAGTGTTGTTCTGCATGCCAATCTGAAATGGCATCCACTAGCTAACATAGCTAACGCTAGCACTGCAGTCCAGAGGATGCGTGGCTTAAAATTCTCCCACTTTCTGTTGCTCACTTACATTTACCAGAAAATTCAAGGTATCAGCCTTTGTTTTGTTTTGCTTAATTGTCATGTTGATGGTTAATGTTACAGAGTACTTTAATAAACGTTGCTCAATGTTGGACGGGTGTTCCTCCACTGCATGTGTGATGGGGTCATCAAACGACTAGTCAACTCCACTTCGACTTTGTTGACGTATAAGTCTATTTGAAAACAGTCGTTGATAACTTACTATGTTCATAAATATGAATGAGCAAATATGTTCACGTTCAATCTTTTATTTTATAGCGCAAATCTTGCAGGCGCTAAAATGAGCAAAATCTAAATAGGTAAAATTTTGACGCCCTCACTGTGTGCGATGAAGACAGCAAGATATATCAGTTTGAGCTCAATGAGGATCTCAATCCCCTCACAGTCGAATGAGAAAGCTAAACTGATGAAAAGTTTTATCAATGTGTGCTCAATACAGGGTAGAGTAGGTTTCCCCCTGTGAGCATGACTGCAGAATGACATGACCACTCAGGTCACACAAGTTCTCCCAGGGCCATGCAGGTGGGAACAGGTTGCAGGCAATGTTATTACATTTTCTCCCTTTTTTGGTGCACATGAGGATAGATCAGAATGCCTTTTTGGGCACTGGGTCATTAAGCAAAAAAGAGAAGCTAAATTAGGAGAAATTTAAACTCTGACCCAAGCTCTCTTCCTGGAACACAAAACTCAGAGAGGCTATAAATGCCTGCTCCATTAACTGCCAGGTGCCAACTGTGGGATCGCCTTGTCTTTCTTTGATGTTCCTACACGGTAGTGACTTTTTGCTCCTAAACATTTTCACACCCTCTGACACGCACATCCACTATACTGTAGCCTCCATTCACAGCTTAATCAGTGTCAGTCTCTTTGCGAAAGTTGTGGTATCTCACTCGGTCCTCTTTCAGTTTACACAGGACAGAGTGAGGAAGTTCCTCCGATGGAGATGATTCATGCTCACCCCCTCTGCCCACTCATTCTCACTCAGTCTCTTCTTCCATCTGCTCTCAGGAAGTCATGCAGCAATTCTGCTCAGGCACACAGGCTGAAGTCTGCAATAGACTAAAGGCTTTAAAGGCTGTCTTTCAACTGTTTTCTGCTGTAAATACAGTAAAAAAAAAGTAAATAAATATACATTGGCTGTATACAGAAAGACACAAATACCCTTCTTGAGCAATTAACCTACGTCAACCCTACCAAACCATGGCAACAGGTAGGGTCTAAATATCTGTTACCATGACAACAATCGCTACGCACAGTGGGATTCAGCAGCTTACATGAATAGTCGTGCGTGTGCCACGACTCAACATTTTATTTCTGTCCCATACAGCCATTCTTGTCCTCATAGATTTAGTAAAAATAAAAAGACAGAACGAAAGAATTAGGATTTGTAAGTTAGACATTAAGCCACTTTACTTGGTAAAGCATGCAGCCTTGAGACAACACACATGAACAGGATATGAAAGTGAGCATGGATGAGGCTTGAAATGCCAGCATCAAAATCCTTGGCACTGAAAAAAACAGCTAAAGCCCATCATGTGCGAGAGAGTCTTGTAAAACGAAAGCAGCTGTTAATGGACTGTTCTGATTGAGTGTAAGGTCAAAATGGATTGAGATAACTCCACTACTCTGTCAATGTAGGTCACTATTAGCACAAAGCTAACACCTTAACTGCCCTATGTGGAGGCACAACAGTAACACTGGGGCTAAACACTGTCCGAGTGGCTGTAATTAGTGCTCCATCTCAAAACGACCACTCTACACAAGCTATTATATCCACATAAAGGAGATGACACAGTACTCATTCTCCCATTCAGTAAGCAGCTCATCATTATGTAAATGTCACACTGAACGTGCCATTCACGTCCCAATAACAACGTCCTGACCCCAATCCCCCATGCACTCCAACTGAGGCCTGCTGATGGTCACATGACTGGCCAGTGTCTGGTCTTACAGGCTCGGCTGCTCGCTCACTCCCAACAGTGCATACAAACACAACACAAAATTCAGAATAAATCACACCGCGAGAATGTCACATTAGAGAAAGACAGATATATTTAAAATCTTGTTAATGCAGGGAAATAGTCTAGCATTCGGTTATATTCTCTTCATTCCTATCAGAGGAAATAGACTTCCAGTTTAATGATGACATAGTGAGGCATACAGTGACTAAAATCTTCATGGGACCACCTTTACAGAACAAATACGTAAATAACTAATGTAAATTAATTTGCTGCATTTGTGGAGAAGCATGTGATGGTTTACATATCATTTCTGTTCAAGTCTGTGCACGTAACAATTACGGCATGATATTTAGCTCATCACATTGAGAAGTAAACCTGTGTAAAGCAGGATATGATTTTTTTTTTACTTCAACCATGATAGGTGTTCTCTATAATAGTGTTCTGGACTAGTAATTTGAACACAACTGTCTCTTGACAACACACACAGACAATATTTGTCCCATCACCCATTCACACAACTAGTAAGACTTGCCAGTTACCAAAGACCAAAGAACATAAACCTGCATACACACACGTGCGCACACGGTCATGCTGTGCTGAGGGGGGCCCAGACTGGGCTCAGATGCACAGAGGCGCAAGATAATGAGCTCGTCTCCTTTCATCACAGCATGAAATGAAGGCAGGAAGGACTCCTAACGAGTGCTGCGTCATTTTTTTTAAACAGCCAACTACAAGTTTATGTGGAAAAGGAGAACAGGAAACCATCATGTGGCTTCAGGCTATACAGAACCCAAGCTGACCATTTAAAAACAAACAAAAAAAAAGACCCCAGTCACGCTGATGTGGTGGGATGTCTGCAGACGCCACATCGCCACCCCCCAAACCCACCCGCGACCCAAAGCCAAATTGATACCCACAATTAGCAGCCTTCAGCAACTTGGATGCCAACACAAGCCAGTCTCAGAAGAGGAAAACTGCAACTTCAGCTAATATTAAGGGTGAAGCACCTACATTTGTCACAACTACAGTTTCAAACATAGCCTACACAGGCTGTTAAATGAAGAGGGCAGATGTTTACCAGGGGCTGGAGAACAAATTAACAGTAGTCAGAATTTAGACATGTAACAGCATCTGCAGATATGAATCTTCTGAGATGGATCTTAAAAAGGAGCAGCTAAGATGTAATGAATGACAGACACACACACACACACACACACACACACACACACACACACACACACACACACACACACACACACACACAC
>JBBKCR010000128.1:21795445-21807956 GCA_037577295.1 Ladigesia roloffi | reverse complement strand
GGGAGAGAAGAGGAGAGGAGAGGAGAGGAGAGGAGAGGAGAGGAGAGAGGAGAGACATGATAGGGGAGAGGAGACATGATTTAAAGAAGTGGAGAGTAGAGGAGGGGAGAAGGAGAAGAGAGAAGTGAATGGTGAGAGGAGATACAAGGACTGGAGAGAGAAAGAGCAAGAGGAGAGTGAAGAAAACCTAGAGGGGAAAGGAGACGAGAACAAAGGAGAAGAGAGAGGAGAGCCACAAAATTGGAGAGTAGAGGAATGGGGGAATGAGGGGGCAGGAGATGAGAAAAGGGAGAAGAAAGGAAAGGGGAAGGTGAAGTGAGGAGTGGAAAAAAGGGAAATGAGAAGATGGGGATGAAGGAGGGGAGAGGACATGCAAGGCTTGGGACGAGAGAAGAGCAGAGAAAGGGAGAAGAGAGGAGAGGAAAGGCGAGGAAAGAATTGTCCACATTCAGTGGAGCTCTCCTACTGATCAAACCTGAAGATAGAAGATTTGATACTTTTGTTTAGCTGCTTAGGTAGATATTTGCTGAATATCTATTAGGAAAACTAGCACACTTAAACATGAGGCACCATTCTCTACATTGCCAAACTAGACATCAGTCTGCTGATCTGTTGTCTAGCTTAGTCTTATTCTCAGTTCTCCTAGCTGTGTACAAAAAGACTATTTCATAACTAAAATACAGCCAGTTTCATACAGTGAAAATTTGACAAATATTCAAAACCAACTCTTGGTAAAGATATTAAAGAGCTTTCCTACAAGCAAATGCAAATGCATAAATAGCTTCAAAGTCATGCCACAGAGCCATATGCAAGTAACAAAGTGAAACTCTGCTGAAACAAAAGCCGTTTGTGATTTTGAAGATAATAAAAAGAAAAATTTGAATATGCTTAATTATTTTTTGCTTTCTAACTGTGCAATCATGTACATTTTTCATAAATATCATACCAGCCGTTCTGTAGCTGTGATTATGCCAGCAAAACAGCAATGTGTCACTGCTGCTGTCCCTTTAAGTGGCAAGCGCTTATATGATGCTTGTATGGCTAAAACATCAGGACTGAGTAAAGCAGAAGGATCTAGGATTTATTTATCGTTGTACTAACTTAACCCAGACAGACTGGAGACTGACCTGGACTTCTGCACATTGATCAAGCTAATGGGCATTTCAGGAGGGGGCTGAAGCAAAGCAAATGCTCACATCACCCCAAAGCCATGCACAAAAAATACCACTCCCAAAACAAAACCGACAATGCAAGTGAATAGTTATAAATTCACATGTGTGGGACTTTCTCTCCTTAGCTCTAAAACAAAATAAATGTCTATAGGTTTGACTCCCAGAAGCAAAGGAAAAATCTCATAATTCCAGTACACAAGTGAGGGGATGCTCACTCACGCTCATGCACACGTGACGGTGCCTCTACTCAGCTTCACTGCTGCATCCCACCCTCCCCCTGCTCTGTTCCCTCCTACATCTTAATAAGATGCTCAGAAATCACAGCTCTGAGATCAATCCACCCTCATTGCACTCTTAATAATGGATTATGAAAAGAGGAACACTGGCCAGAGATCTGCCCTTTGGCACGTTCCCTAAATATGTCAAACATCTTCTCTGTGCAAAAGGCAGTGTCATATGTATGAACTGTATTTTATAAGTAGATTATATGAATAATATCAAATGAGAAAAAAAGACATTAATCAGATTGTGGGCCAGGGAGGAGCATCTCAAATTGAGACAGGCCATTGGCCCGCAATTGGTTATTTAAGATGATCTTATGTGGCCAAGTGGGCCTTGGCAACCTGCTGGGATAGATAGTTGGGTCCTAATGTTGATAAGGTTGAGAACCATTGGTCACAACTGAAATGATCACACAACGTTTAACATTACAGATTATATATTTTGTTTACAAAATGTAATTTGATCAATAATAATAGTCATAGACCACCTGAAGAATGTAACAAATATATTCAATATTTTAATAAGAGGATCTTAATTTAATTTACACAGAGAAATTAAAGCACTCAATTTAATACGAAATATATTGCATGACATATAATTATATTGTATGAGGCTTTGCACTTATAATCCTGTCTCAGTTAAAAATACCTGATACAATACCTGTGTTCAGCTGCTGATGCTGCAATGTATATGTCTGGTAGTTTCTAGAGTCAACCAGAGAGAGTATTGGCAAAGCCCCAACTGGGCAGAGTCTCACTCAAGGCTTGGTGCTGTTTAGGACCTCTTATTTTGGATCATTATCTCTTAAGAGAAAATTATTTATATTAGGTCATTAGAAAGCATGTAATGTATGGCTGTTGAGCACATCACTTTCACATTCTACCCACAAACATGAAGTAAACAGCTCTGTCTGTAATTAACACCACAAATTGTTGTTTAGAGTTGATGAGGGTACGGTAAGATGAAGTGAGATAGGAAGTGCAGCTTAAAAAATAAGGAACTGAAATGCAATAAAAGGAACAGTACAATACAAACAGCTGGAAACATGAGGACAGGAAACTAAGGTTGATACAACCCTGCTCAGATGGAAACAATAACATCAGTGTATTTGATTGCATATAATTGTATGCAGTAGGCCTTGATGAATTGTCCTAGCTAGCACCTAAAACTTAATCACTTATCAAATCTCACACTAACGCCCAAAACACACTTGATCAGCAAAAACAAGCTAAAAAGTTTACAAATTTAGTTAAAAATTAAAGGATCACTAGATCTTTCATGGGTCATTGCATATTATCCTTGTAGCTCATGTTTCACAATAAAAATGCAAACATCAGCCTTATAGATTGATCAGGAAGTCATTAAACAAAAAACAGAAGCAAACAGTAACACCAAATATGACTTGGCTGATCAACTACACTTTTGTAAATTTTTGGTATTCTTTCTTTTAAGGCACCTGTGCTGAGCAGTACATTTTCCAGATCAACAAAACGCTAGAGGACAGAGGAACAAGAGCCTCTCAGTAATGGCCTCCAGCTGCCATCACAAAGCACATTAGTATTGATTGTCATGGACACCATGACTTCACTGAAGCATGCATGATGAACACAGAATATTCCTACATCAGTGGCTAAATAACAGAATCATAGCCCACTGTGTGACAGAAATTTGAGATGGTGGCTGTGGTGATTATATCTGCATGTATGTATGTATGAAGTATGTGTATAAAAAGTGCAATGTTGAAATAGTTCTGTGACTGAACACTAATGAGAGAATGTCTGTATTCCTTTGACAGTGTATGGTGGTGTAGTTTATTCTGATTTTGCAGCACGTGTATGCCACAGCTACAGGCATCAGACCATTGTACTCTCATTATGAGTGCGTAATCATCTCTCCTGGAGAACAAGAGTGAAGTGTTCTCTCCTTAACCAGGAACTGCTGTTAATCAGCACAGTGAAAAGAATGACATTTGCAGCAGGCAGACGCGCACCTGCAAGGGTCAAGGGGATTAACACTTCAGTGTGGTGACCTCAGGTGAGCCAAGGATTAGGTTTCTAATCAGGTCAGCTGCTCTGCACTTACTGTTCACGACCGTTCTAGCACCAAAGCCACAACAGACCCACCCGATCCTAGCTCTTCCCCAAATTAAAGAGGGATGAGGGTACTACTCTAATTGAGACTATAAGCCCCCACAAAGGAACAAAGACACAAAGTTTGGGAAGAATCATTAAATATTAGATGTAAGAAACGATTTTGGCACGTGGCATTTCAAACAGTGAAATAAATGACTAACTGTCCAACATTGTCTCAACCTTCTGCAGAGCATAGTTTCAAAAGGAGACAATATTTACTTTATATATAATTAAGTAAATATTTACAATATTTACTTACAATATTTAAGTTAGCTGCCCATTTCTACCTAGCCTGCCAATAGTTGGCAAGGTAGCATTGCTAGGTCACCTTCACTATTCTCACCCTCATATACATTAGTGCTAAGAGCTGACTGTCTAGAAGCAGCTAGCTAAATGATCACTAATGAAAATATACATCCTAGGGGGAAGAAATTTCCCTCTCCCAAATGATAAACACATTCTGATCTCACTTTCTTTACTGCATGCTCACTCACTCAGTTCAGAGTATAGGGCTTTTGTGACATCTATTCTCTCAGATCTTTCTCTGTCAGTCTCATCTTCAGCAGCCATACACCTATAGGCTTACTGTCAGAATCTGTCCAATTTGCTTTTACAGAGCAAGGGCTACTCCTATCGTGGGAGAAAATCTATGATTTTACTATGGAGGGATAAAACATGCAAGTTATGTATTTGGAGCAATATGCGAATGAAGAGAGATATGCATTTAAATTTAGTCAGTGCTGGAGGCTTTTGCTTTTATTAGGACAACAAACAGCTAGGTCAAACTGCATCTTACTATAAAGCAATGGTGAGGTTACATAAGACATTAGCATTGAGGTCAAGCGGAACAGACACACAGTGGTTTCATCTTTACCCGTTTCTCCCCTAGCACACAGCATCCCTTCTCCTCCTCCATTCACAGTAATTACATTTGCTCTGGGATATCGAAAAGACCTCTAGAATGCTGAAGCTAATGGGGAATGAGAGGGAGGGCTGACATTTTGCTATTCTGCTTAAAGAGGCCCTGAATAGTATTACCCACCAAAGACGCCTAAGCTGTACGTCTAACTCTCCCAGCCAGACTTTCTCTCTAGAGCTGCCTGGCACAAAAGTAGAGGAGAAGTGTGAGCAGAATCCCGCCTGCTCCCACTATTATTCCTTCATTATTCCTTCACTTCTAAAACCAGCCAAGAGAAAAAACAGTGACACACAGTCCAGTCAAAACAACTATTACCTAAACTAGCTTCAGAAAACAGCTGGCTAACTGGGTAAATCACAGATGGAATGTGACTACAGCAGAATGATGAGCCATAAAAATTCTCAGTTCTCAATAAGGTGGAAAACCTGTTTGTTTTCTGTCTCTCTGATACGCAGAGATGAAAGATGGCACCAGTACCAATGTGGACAGCAGAGTTCTTTAATGTGCCACCTTCCAGCTGCAAAGTGATGCTTTATGCTTCGAATAATGTAAAAGGAAAAGTTTAAATGAGCCACAAAGCAGAAAACACTGAGTCAATCAAAGGACATCTTCAAAAGTGCCTGGGTTTGTTCTCCTATCTGAAGAAAATCAAAAGTAGGTCTTGAGCTTATATGAGAAACTGGAAAACACCTGAGTGGTTCCTTTCAACTGCACAGATAATTAAGGCGGGTGGTCATCAACAAAAATCTACAAGCAGGACAGAAACAGCAGCACAAAAATGCTTTCAACATGTCTCTTACCCTTACATCAACAACAGACCATGCAATCAGCAGGGGCAAATCCACAACCACCAACATGCTAATACTGTTTCCTTGGCAGAAATTCGAAAAAAACTTTTTTAATGCCTTTGTCTTTACTCCTCTCTCCATTTTGCCACTTGATCTCTAGATCTCTCCCTCTTATTACGTTTATGTTGGCTCCGTAGTTACAAATCAAGGTGCCATTGGAAAAATATTAATAATGTCAACCTAACGACCTGTCAAAATGCTCAAACAAATATCATTAACTCAGCTACAATAAACTAAACCTGTAAGCATAAGCAGTATGTCAGGAAAGCTATTTGAGAATTGCCTGGGCTGTTTTTCCTACCATGTGTCCTGGCCACACAAGCAGTCCTGAATTCTCAGACTTGTAACAGGACAGCATTCACAGAATACCATCTGTAAAAGACTCCTAATCAAGAGAAGTGGGCCTGCTGCCAGCTTCACAGTCTGGTCAGTATGCATTCTGCAGCTGCACACACGTGAGAACTGTGGATCCTCAGCTTAACTTCCTCTTTAGAACAAAATCATACGCAATTGCTGGAGCCGAGTGGGCTGCCTCGTGATTCCTGAAGTCATTCAGCCCCACATTAAGCTCCGCCATCAACCATTGAGGATATTAAAATTATGAGGAGTATTATTTTCTTCCATCTTTTTTTCCCTTTAGTAACAGATTCATCTTCAATGGCAGGACAGTCGTCCCAACCCCTCTAAGCAGAAACTCCTTCTTGAACACTTCCATGCTTTGGTTACAATTTTTAAAAGGTCCTTTGAATTATCACATTTCGACATTGAAACCACAAATTAAGATTCATGATCAGCTGCATGTCTTTGCGTCATTAGCTCTAGGAAATAATAGGTGAAGATGAACCTCTACTGGGTTGGTGGAATGACGAAATTGCGGAGAAATACAAAGCTGCTCATGATCCAGTACATACCATGTCAAGTGTAAAAAAAAAATAATTCAAAGCTGCCAGTGGAACTGGATTATCCAAAATATGAGGCAAATTTATTGTATGCTGCGGAGTAAACATGCTGAGTAAACATGTATAGCTCTGGTTTTACAAGTTCCTGTTACAATGTCAAGTTCTGATTATTTATTATTCTCTGGACCTCATGTATGTTTTCAGTAACAAACTGCAAAACTACAAAATGGTTTAAAACCACAGTAAACTAAGACCTCAAAATGAACAACTACATTACATTTCTATTTAAACCTTTTCCTTAAAACCATTTGATTTGTTTTTAATCCAACATTATTATGTTATAGAAAGATAATTACTGTGAGATAATACATATAGACACATGGTTAGGACTCAGGTGTCATTTATAATGGACTACATACTTTCTACTGTTAAAGTCAATTTGAATCAAAATCATCATTAATTTTCATTACATCTCATGACAATCAAAACAGAGGAACATGTGATAAGATTTTCTTATTTCCTCTCACTGGTTCATTGCATGTCATGATAAACAGTCCACTAACATTCAGTTTCTATGTGCTTATACAAATGAACAGGCCATTTAAGTCCTAGGCCAGAGCCACACAGTGATTTATAATGCACTAGCTTAGCACTTGCATACTATCTAACCTCTGGCACAAATTCCATCCCTTCTCACTGAGGAATTCACACCGAGAGAATCTTTATTTTTTTCCTTCTTCAAACTGATATCTTCTTCACTGCAGCTCTGTCATTCAGTGCGCTCATGTTACTGGTCTGTATCGTGCCTAGGATACATTTTCTTGCAAGCTTTTCAACCCAAAGCCTAGCATTTAACCTGTACTCACATGCTCATTCTGGAGGCATGTGACAGAATGTCATCAGTCACCCATAACATAGTTAACATACCACATCAAAAGTAATGCGCAGAATACATTCAGTATAACTGAGAAGCAGCCAAATATACTTACTGGTAGAGTTCCCTTGCATCTGAATAATACATTTTGATTCTTTGCTTGTCTCCCTTGTGTTGAAGGGCCGTACCCGGACAGCAACTTTTACTGAGGCCCCAGACATTGTTGGGACTGCCGTTTGTCAAAATGCGATCCCACGGGATTGGTCTCTGCACAGATAAATATATATATATATATATATATATATCAATTTAAGGTTTCAATATTTAATTTTTTGAAAAGACAATATTGAATTGCAAACCCAAAGTACATACAAAAATTACTGTATTATCTGAAGCCATTGTTTGTAGACAAATACTCTACCATAGCCTGAAGAACCTTCCTACATTGTGCAAATAATTAACACCACATCTCAAGTCCAGCTTGAAGCCCAAACATGCTTTCCTTACAAAGGTCATACTTACTTTTGTTAGGCCTTTATAGAATACATGGAAACAGTTTAACAGGGCATCTGACAAAACTCACTTGATGATCAGAGTGAAGGCTAGGTTTGGATGCAATATTAGGTTTATATTTTAGAGCTAAAACTATGATTTGTTTAGACCAGAATCACATCCAAAAGGAATTCACTTGCTTTAAAATAATTAGATGAACTTCAGTCTTCATAATTCCAAAAAACAGAAATGTCAGCAATTAGATTTAAGTGTTGCGACCCTTCCTGACACCATGCAGAAATGTTTATAATGTACAGTATAGTGGCTTATGCAAAGGAAAAGGTTAAAACCCTGAGATCTGAGATAGGAATAGCAGACAATCTCCCATTTGGTCAGTCAGAATGGCATTTTGGAGCCTCGCCGTTAGATGGTTCCCCTCAGCTTCAAACATGGCTGCCATTAAATTGCAGCAGGGATGGGCCCACATTTCCAGCTCACCTCCCTGTGAATCACACTTATCTCACCATTATAACCTGTCTCATCATACATATATATGCCTATGACTAGCAAAACGCTTATATTGACATTAAGCAGGAGACTAAAAAAGGTCCATCGTCTCACTGTGAAAGTGTCTGACTGCAAAACACGGATCCAGCCCGCCCTTATTCCCATTCCTACTTCTTATTTATCTTCAGATCTTAATGTCTGCAATCACATCTATGGCCCAGGGTGCCTTAAATGCATCTGTTTTCGTTTTTGCCCTTGCATTCAGCTTTTCCAGAGGCATACGCCCATGAAATATGTCGACTGGGACCGAGACAACAAAAGTAACCTGATCTGTGATGAAGGGAGGGTGGGGGCTCATATGACCCCACTGACCACTAACTGACACTATTATATGGATCGAAACGACAAATCAACCAGGTGTTAATTAGATAAACCAAACCTAGGAGAGTTCAGGGTGCTGGGTTGTAGCCCAACGCCTAAGTTCAGGGTGAACTGCTGGGTTGTTGCCCAACGCCTAGGTGGACTACACACCCACTGTCAGCTGAGCAATTTAACTGTCATTACACACGAATAACACAACCTTAAATATTTAGGTGGTGAAATGAAAACAATTTATCTTTTAAAAAGAAAAGATAGGTTTACTGACGTGACCTTTCAGCTGTCTGATGAGGCTAGCCTCGAACTAGCAAAGATGACTAGCTTTACGACAAAACACATTCCCTTCATAAACAATTTTACATTTGTCTTTCAGAGCTTCTATGATTTTTATGTGGCAAAGGCTAACGAAAATAAAGCTTGCTGTGGTAAATTAACCAGTTTTATCCGCGAGAGCGAGCTTCCAAACAGACTTTAAAAAAATATCAACATTAGCGGCGCGTACCCAAACCGTTACAGCATCCAACGTTACAGCCAAAGAGGAAAAACCGCTGTAGCATGTTAAACCCCTTGTTTTTTAATTAAATGATGTAAGACTCACCTCTGTGTCCCTTCGATTTCCACCGGCGAGCCTATAGAGTAAAAAAATCACTGATATCTAAACGACGGTTAGAGCAACGCTGAACCGACGGAAAGGCGTTTAATAACTCCTCTTATGCTACAGAAACCCATTATAGCAGCGATTTCATCTTCCACAGCCGGATCGGCTTTACATAAATGTTATTTTCTGTCTTTAGCTGCTGCTGAGGGGGGGGTGAGGGTCCTCCCGCTGTCCTACCGCACGGCTGAATGCCTTGATTTACAGAAACCATTACGTCAACTGCCCCGTCATCACTTTGACTGACAGCTCCGTGGATCAATTGTGTTACAGCCGCCGTTGAGGAATTCACCATTGGACCAATGAGCGGCGGGGATTCGGCGGTTAGGTGGGGCATGTGTGACGCATTACTGCAGGATGGCTGAGAGCTCCTGCAGTTGTGCTAGGCCTGGACCGTCAGTAGCAGTGCAGCCTGCAAGACAGGGACGCCGCCTAGCAGTTAAAACGCGTGTCTGCAAGAGCAAAAGCTGCATTTTTAAAACCACTCTGACTCATTTTTCGTTAAAGCTTTGTGTTTTAAACGGTCACGTCTCATTTTGGTATCTGGGGAGCTACAGGTGCCATGTTTTGGACCAGTTGGTACTGATGTACGTAAAATATCCTTTTTGTTTTGTTAAATGTGAACATACCACAGAGTGAATATTATGAAGTCTCTGTATTTAACCCATTCACCAAGTGAAGCAGAGTACAGCTAGTAAAACAGCATCTGTGGAGGAGTGGGTAGTGACAGTAACTCAGTGGTGCCACTGGCAGTCCTTGGATTCAAACTTACAACCTTCTGCTCACAGGGTAACTCCCCAACCATCAGGCCACCAGCTGCCCCCTACCAGCTGACAAATACAAGCTCTTGACAGGTTTGTCAAATATGCATAACACTGTCACCATCTAGGGTTTAAACATTGCAGGCATAATCCATGAATCACTAAATCTGTATAAGCCTGCTGTATAAACTTGTTGCATACAAAAGCAATTACAACAAATATTTGTGTGTGGGTGTGAATTACCATTTATTACAGCTCTGAAGTCCTGGGTTCAGAATAATGTTCGTAGTAAAGGAAGCAAATTCCTGTCAAGTAAAACCTTTGTCACAGGAAACTCATACATAATTTATGTTGAATTCAGCAACCAGGATTAATACAAACAACAGGATCTGATGAATCTTCTCATTGTATAAAACTGTTTAAAGAAAAGACATTTGGTGCAGTTGCATCGTGCTCACACCCTCCAGCGTTTGGGTTTCAGCTTTAACATGACGGAAATATTAAATGAGTTGCTTGGTTGGCCTTTCTCTGCAAGCCATACACACATGATCATTCAAAATAAACAGCAAGAAAAATGAGATTTTTAATATGGACTGCATCCTCAACTAATTCTCCTCTGATATTTTTCCATTAAATCAACACCCATAGTTTTTATTTCCTACAACACGAGTTAAACCATTCATTTTCAAGCAAGTTTGTCCTCCCAGAGGCCAGGTTTTGTAAACGTCATGTCTGTGACCACTTCTGTTACTAGTTTATGAATTTTAACCCATGGAGTACAATTCTACACTGGCAAATTAACAATGTAATTCAGAAAAGCATAAAATGGCTTCCTGTCTTCTGCCTTAATTCAAAACCATCACAATGAATCCTTGAAGTCAAATACAAGAGTTTAAAAAACACTAGAAAACAACCCAATTTGAATTTGTAGCATTTTCTGAATACATCCAATTTTCTCTGGTAGTTGCAGACTGTGAAACCAGCATCTCTTCACCTTGGTGTGCATACACTCAATTAAATACATATGTTATACATACAAAATCATAAGCAAAACATTTTAAAAGTCTAAACTTTATTATTACGCTTCAATTTAGAACCAAAACCTTTATGTTGACGGCCCAAGAAAAAAAAAAGGATCAAGGGAGAAAAATCAAATTAGGTTTCATAACAGTTTTTATCCTTTGCTTTTTTCCCTTCAACCTGTTCCATGCTCTGGAGCACTGAAACCATCCTAAACTGGCGGCAAGCGTGGGTCACTGAGAAAAGCAAGTGTGGGTCACTAAAAAAAGCGTCCTCCTTGCTTCTCCCTCATCCAAGCATGAATACGCTCCTTCAGCTCTGGGACTGAAAAACAGAGAATTTAACATTTAGTGCGTTTATTCAAATATGAAATTATACAGCCTAGGAGACTACCATGCATTAAGGGCAAGTTCAAAAGAGACCAGCATGCTCCGTACCTGATTCCAGCATGCTTTCCGTGAGAGGCTGTCTGTTGAAAGGGTCGGTAGGTGAGTTTAGGAGGTGGCGTAGGATGATGGCTCGGTCCATTATGTTTCCAGAAGGCAATTGCACAGGGTCAGTCATCAGAGTGTCCATCAGAGGGTCTGTCACATGACAGAAAAAGCACACCGTTAATCTCTGCTGACCATAATCAGCACCATCTGTCTACCTCGAGACACCAGGTTAAGTAGTTGTACTCCAATAAATATTAATGTAATAATATATTATGCCAATTCAGAAAACTAATTATAAAGAAATGTAAGCCAGAATGAATATGAAAAGGAGTATGAAAACCTGTCATAAAATTTTTTTTGCATGAAAATGAAAGGAAAAGCTTGTTAAGCAGAAACCTTATGTTGACACCTCAGTATTTTTTTTGCCCTTGATGAACTCTATGGATATGTTAAGAATGCAGGCATAAAGGGGGTCATATCCAAGAATCAAAGCAAGCATGCATCCTGCATTCAGTTAGATTATGTTCACTCTGCGTTTAGGGCCCATGACCTAATTTTTCAGTCATAGCAGTTACTCTGTTTACACTTGAAATGTTTACCTGTATAAATTTTTTATTACTTAGTGCTAAACGTTTTGCAAATAAATTGTAACCCAGTCTCACAGAGGCACAATGTTATACTTGTGTATGTGTTTAGCGGTGTATGCGAAAAAGAATCTTGAATCTGTCAACAATTGAAGTTAAGGTTAACATAGCATTTAAGATATGCAACACTCACCTTTAAACTCATCTGGAGCATCACTATAGTCCATCTCTGACTGAGAGTTGCGAGCCACTATCTCCTCCACCTTTTCCGACAGCAGCTTAAACTTCTCAATTGCAATGGTGGACTTGATGCCTGCCTTTCTCATTTTGGAAATAACTTCCTCAAAGAGTTCCCTGCTATATGATCTCTGAAAAACAAGCAAAAGAAAATATATATTAATTAATATATCTGTGCTTCTAAGGGCACACTGTAATTGACGGAGTTGGGTATTTCATCCGAATCAGAATCAGAATCGTTTTATTTGGCCAAGTATATGTGTGTGCATATACATGGAATTTGTTTCCGGTCGATGGTTTCTCTCAAGCACAGCCAT